>JARQOC010000011.1:18044419-18169419 GCA_033576535.1 Allobates femoralis
TTTTTGACATTTTCATTTTTTGGTACACACTACATCCGATAACTTTGACTTTACCCCCAGTGTGAGCCATTCAAACACTAAAACACTACAAGCATCTTCCGCTGGGTGGAGCACCGAATGTACCCAGCACAGCAATACTCGCTCTAGTGGTTTGCATACCTAAAGGACACAAACACTGAAAATATAAAAGTCAATGTTCGGTATGAACTCCGAATATTAAAGTTTGGTTCATTCATCCCTAGTTTCATTACCATTACATTTGGAGTATGCCATATAGAACAAAATATTTGATTGAAGAAAGTTCACTAGAGCCCTCCCAGAACTTTCCATCCATCTCATATGTCCAGATTATTGGCAGAGAGAGAAAGGAAGAGGGAGGAGAGAATGTTTAAAGATCACGGATAGCAGAAGTAGTCCATCTTCAGTAAATTTAATTCGTTAAACATTTTTGATATTTGAGTATAATGATCCATACATACGGATGTGTGCCAAAATAGAAGTGAGTGAACCTTTGCAAGTGCGAATTCAGTTTGGTACGACGGATGGGTAACGTTCAACGAACAGTTCGTCGAATTTCCGAACCCATTTGAATCAACGGTGGGCAAAATCAAGGGTCTCAAAAGGGTCCCAAAACCTGCCAAACACAGCTCAAACACTTTTACAGTGGAGCACCGCTGTTTTGGCACAAACATTGTCTTCCTACACTATGACTTGGCGAGCTTCAATGCCGCTGTCACACTCACCATGCTTGTGGGCCACTTTTTTTCCCCTTGCAGATTTGGTGCAGATTTTTGGGCAGAAAAAATAAAACTGAACCACAAGTTCAAGGAGAACAAGCAATATTAGCACAGCACTTCTGACCCGTCCTAGACTTTGTTGGCCTCAGGATAGACATACAGATTTTGATGCAGATTCTCAAAATCTGCATCAAAGAAAGCATTATATATTTTTAGTATTTCAATATTTTGGAAACAACTCTTTGATGTTTCAAGAGTGAATTCTGTAAATGTTTAATCAATTAATATTTCCATTTGCTGTGAATTTCTTATCTACAGGGTTATGCTAGGAGGGAGAAAAAAAAGAAATGTGCTCCCCTCGGTGGATGAAATAAAGCATATAAGTGATGGCTGTTGTTGAGCCACAGGCTCAAAAGAGCTGACAAGTAGGAGAGAAGGATGATTAGTGGTTATTCAATGCTGCTGGTCAATAATGATGTGGATCATCGATTTAACAGGTTTCGAAGCCTCCTTGCTTCTTCATTGGGAAAAAGATGACGAAGCGAGTCAGCTTTGATACGTGTTGATCAATAAACCACATGTTTGTAATAACACACACCATCATTCTTGACCTGCTGCACAGAGTAACCACTAATCGTCCTTCTCTCCAATCAATCTACAGTGCACAGTAGAAGATTCCGAAACGTGCGTTGGGGTTAGAGGGACACAGGACACTCTGAACAAACTATTCTCTTTCATCTACAAGCTAATGTCCAATTAACTATTTCACTACACATGTACATCCATATATGCTGAGCACTTTTACTCGTAACACATTTCCTATATACGTATACAGTGTTTTGTGTACTTGACAAAGGTGGTTTAACCACCGAAACGTCGTGCCACCAAGGGCTCAATAAATAGTCCTTTTTTCAAATTTTTTGAGTGCTGCCTGATTTTTCTCTTATTTCACTACATATGTACATCCATATACTGTATGCTGAGCACTTTTTCTCGTTACACATTTCCTATACACTTATATAGTGTTTTTTGTATTTGACTTTGACACTGGTAGTTGATCGTTATTACTTTGGACTGTCATTGATTGTAATGGCGGCTCTACAGCTGAAATCAAGCAGCGACTTGCTATAGGTCATTCAGCAGTGATGAACGTGGAGCAACTGTGGAAGTAAAAGGACATCTCAATCACCACCAAACGTTGATTGGTTACAGCCATTAAATTCCCAATCGTGTTGAACGGGTGCGAGACATGAACCTTGACAAGGGTGATCAAAGAAAGATCAATTCCTTTAAATTGTGGTGCTGGATAAGACTCTTCTGAATCCTGTGGACAGCCAAGATCACAAATAAGCCTGTTCTGAATCGTGTCAATCCACTGACAACCCTGGTAGGAAAAGTCATAAAACAGAAACTGTCTTACTTTGGCCATGCAATGAGAGCAAATTCCTTGGGGAAGGACATGATGCTTAGTATAGTCAATGTCAGTAGAGGTCGCGGAAGACCTAAGACCCGTTGGCTGGACACCATCATGGCAGAACTGGGAATGAACAGACCTAAGACCCGTTGGCTGGACACCATCATGGCAGTACTGGGAATGAACAGACCTAAGACCCGTCGGCTAGACACCATCATGGTAGAACTGGGAATGAACAGACATAAGACCCGTTGGCTGGACACCATCATGGCAGAACTGGGAATGAACAGACCTAAGACCCGTTGGCTGGACACCATCATGACAGAACTGGGAATAAACAGACCAAAGACCCGTTGGCTGGACATCATCATGGCAAAACTGGAAATGAACAGACCTAAGCCCCGTTGGCTGGAGACCATCATGGCAGAACTGGGAATGAACAGACCAAAGACCCGTTGGCTGGACACCATCATGGCAGAACTGGGAATGAACAGACCAAAGACCCGTTGGCTGGACACCATCATGGCAGAACTGGGAATGAACAGACCAAAGACCCCTTGGCTGGACACCATCATGGCAGAACTGGGAATGAACAGACCAAAGACCCGTTGGCTGGACACCATCATGGCAGAACTGGGTATGAACATCAGAGGATGCTGTGGCAAGCAGAGAAGCTTGGAGTTCCATGGTTCACATGGTATCTAATAGTCAGACACAACTAAATGGATGACATTGAAATAGGCACTGTCACTTTAACTAATGTTTTATTAATCCTGTTTGCAGATGAGTGATTTGGTCAACCGGTTGCCCAGATAATTCCGTTCCAGGACATGAGGTGTACTAAACACCAGGCATTATATATTCAGTATTTGCAAGTAAATATTTCTGTAATGAAGCAAGTTATTACGCTTCGTGCCAACACCATCTTTTGTCAAGACATTTTTGCTATTTGTACAGCGGTTAGTAGGCAAATGAAGTCATAACTTATTCATGATATTTTTTTCCCTACACAGTCAGAAATTCATGTGATCTAATTCACTGTAACCTTGATCTCGTAAACACAATTATTATTATTTCGAGCTCTATTGTTCTTCATTATTATTATTTTTTTTTTTTTGCAGATGGGGCCCCTACACAAATAACAAACATTGGACCAATGAAGTTATCAATTATTCCGACCATATATAATCAAATACACTACATTTAACTCAATAACAATTGTGGATGTAGAAGACGCTACTAGGTTTCTAACTGCATCTTATATTTCAAGGCTAAACCAGTTGTGTCTAACTTACTGCACAGAAGGAATTTACCTATGAAAAGATGACAAAAAATTCCGATAATGACTCATTGACTTCTATAAGGAAGTCATGGCAGAATGCTTTGTATTATGTATAGAGGTCAATGTGCAAAGAGACGGAGGAGGGAGAAAGAGCGGATCTGTGCCCATCACGGTTTGTCAGTGCTACCATATGATCCTAGGTTATCTGCCTCTCGCTTTACAATAGAGATGTTCCCTTTCTTTGTCATGCTGTCCTATCATGTAATTATGTATTTGCTGTCTTTTCCACTAGTAAAGGCAGCCTACTCCAAAAAGTGAAACCTTGAAATATAAGAAGTGCCATTTTATTGTGAGAAAGACGGTAATTCTGTTCGAAGAGGATATCTTATTAATAAGAAGAATCCTGTTCTGCACTAAAATCCAAAAGAATAGAGAGGAACAAAAGAATTGGCAGGCCGCTAGTCCAGTGACCATATCAGTAATCCATGGCCGCCGGTAATAGCCCTGCTGACACACTGCTCCTCTTACCTTCTGGAGTCTCCATCATCTCTACTTATAAGTAGATCTGAATCAACATCAAGGCCATTGCAGGTAAGAGAAGGTTATTAGAAAAAAATTGGAATTCGGCTCAACAGGAATGGATTCTTTTTCTTTTATTTTTCAAAAAAAATCCTATGATCGTCATTAATAAGACTGCTTAATGCAGTTGGAACACGTCAACTGGGTCATGTCGACCATGTTATTTTATTCTTTTGTATACACCATCTTTATTGAAAAATAAATGAAAAAGAAAATCCATTCCTGTTGAGCCAAATTCCAATTTTTTCTATTAACCTTGATGCAGGGGTTACAAGAGGAGGTTATGGTTAATGACCATGGACTACTGATGTGGTCAATGGACAAAAACTTTAAAATCTGTTTAGTCATATCTAAGAAAGACATAAGCAGATCTTTCTACAGAAGAGTGTCTTTGGTGAACATCTCGAGTTCCAGATCTTAGTTCTAAGATTCTATCTGGAGTATGTTGCTGCTTTTTAACAGATTCCCAACTTCCCAACTAAGTAGCGGATATTTCCTTTAGTAAAGAGTTACATTATGCGGTTCAGTCTGGGGTCTAAATTATGCAGTCTAAGTTTTGAATAATGATGTCTGGTCTGGGGTCTCTAATCATGGAACAGGACAAGAGTCTACATAATGGAGTCCGGTCTGGGTTCTGAATGATGAAGCCTCGTATAAAGTCTAAATTATTGAGTCAGGTCTAGGGTCTGAGTTATAAAGTCTGGTCTGGAGTCTGAATAATTTTGAGGTCTTTTCAATGAAGTCTCATATAGGGTCTAAATTATGAAGCTTCATCTTGGGTCTGAATGAGGGCAGCTGGTCTGGGATATGAATGATGTATTCTTGTCTAGGCTTTCAATGATTGAGTCTGGCCTGTGGTCTAAATGATGTAGTCTTGTCTAGGGTTCAAATTAAGAGGATTTATCTTGAGTCTGAATGATGGCATCTGGTTTGGGGTCTAAATGATAAAGTCTTGTCTAGGCTATGAGGCTTGATCTTGGTTTTAAATGATGGCGACTGGTCCGGGATTTGAATGATGTAGTCTTGTCTAGAGTCTGACTGATCAATTCTTGTCTGGGGTCTAAATGATGCAGTCTTGACTACAGTCTAAATGAGGGGGAAAGGGAACCTCAGGTCCCATGGCCGCATGCGGCCCTCGACATCCTTTTCTGTGGCCCCCGGGCAGATTCCTTGGGACCACAGTGGTCAGACTGGCAGATGCCTTTTGCCGACTGGCTGCCTTTTAAATCCAGATCTCCATTGATCTCTGTACCTCAGCCTCAGTCTCCCCAGGGACGTCTATGCTCCTAGCCTCTCCTGTGATGTCTAAGGCTTTAGTAAACCTGGAAAAACAGTGAAGCAACATGATCAATATCACCTATCATCACTGCCACGCCAAAGAAAAGCAGCCCCAGCCACCACAGTGGGAGTAAGTTGATTGATTAACCCAATATATCTTGACAATTCTCAAGTTGATAATATTGTGCGGCCCCCGAAGGATGGTAGAAATTTCCAAATGGCCCCCGGCAGAAAGAGGTTCCCCACCCCTGGTCTAAATTATGAGGCTTGATCTTGGATCTGAATGATGACGTTTGGTCTGAGGTATGAATGGTGGTATGTGGCCTTGTATATGAATGATGTATTCTGGTCTAGGGTCTGAATAATCAAGTCTGGCCTGGAATCTAAATGATGTAGTCTTTTCTGGGGTTCAAATGATAAGACTTGGTCTTGAGTTTGAATAATGGTGTCTGATGTGGGGTCTCTACGATGGCATCTGGTCGGGGGTCTACATCATCTAGTCTTGTCTAGGCTATGAGGCTTGATCTTGGTTTTGAATGATGGCGTCTTGGTCTATGAATGATGTATTCTTTTCTAGGCTCTGAATCGCACCATTATCAAGATCCGCCCACTTCACATACATCATCAATGTGCAACTTGATGACATCACAAGTGACCTCCTACTGCATCCTTCAATCACCACCGGGGGAGCTCTATGTAAAAGGCCCTGGCATAGGGTTCGTGAGTTTCTGATGAGGGATCACAGACTTTAAGGAATACCATGTGATAGCGCTACTGAAGCCAAGTATACAACTGGAGTTATAGTTCATTTTTAAAGCATATCAGTGGGTCAAATGAGAATGCAAATAATACATGGGTTACAAGGCAGCTACATCTATTAAAAGCAGAAAAGTAAAAGTAATGAAAATGCTGAATTCAGTGACAAACGACCAGAAATGGTCGAGGTCAGTAATGCCGGGATAATACAGGCTGAATTATAAGCAGCTTAAAGCAACAAAGCAATGGAAAACCATGACCTTCCATACTCAGCAATTTTGTGCCGAGGCTACCTAGAGACCCGTCATTGTTCCATTTAAGGTTCATCTTTAATAATAACATTTTTAAGAATTAATTTTTCATATTTATGAACATAACAGAAAAACAGAAATTCAGTCTGGAACACTAGAGGAAAATATAACAATAAAGAGGACAATTACCTACAGATGTGTTTATGGAGCCTAGGAGGAAAATGACAGTACTAATGCAATGCAGAGCCGGCTGAAAGTCACTGCCGGGGGTGTGGTTACACCAGCCGCTCACTGTGTACTAAACTGACTGAGGCTGCTCCGGTCACACCCCTATGACTGAAAGCTGGAGGCTGCCGGAAGGACTAAAGTTCATTCCAGCTTTCAGTGAGGCGGCCGGGCAGCTTTTCATAGGAATCACCTTGCAGATTAACAATATATCTACAGATTTATAGTGTTTTGGAATGTGACAAGTCTAACTGACATTTTTGTCAGGCTCTTTTTATGACAAACGTTGTGGCAGGTTTTTTATAAACATTTTGTTGCAAGGGGCACAAAAATGCAGCTAGTGAAACCATCCAAAGTTAGTTGAGAAATAAAAATAACTTAAATAACTCATTCATACTGGTGTCACGTGTAGCCTGCGCTGCAGTCCTTTTACACTGCTTTGCAGTATTTAATTAGTTTAATTAATGTTGGTAAACTCGGAGTTAATGTCTGTAGCTGCTGCAATGGTACTTAGCTGTTTGTGGCTCTCCAGGCACAGGTCAGCTGCTGCTGTTGGGTGTGTTAGATGATGCAGTAGACCCCTCCCCCTGGCCTTTAAATAGTTCCCTCTTCTACCAGCAGGTGTCACTGATAGCGTTTAGTCTCTAAAAGGACCCCTTGTAGTGAAGACATTCATGTTGGTGCTTGCTGCTGTTTCCTTCCCTGTAAAGGTACCGTCACACCGGCAATATTGCAAGGCAATTTCACTGGCAAGTTGCAGTGAAATCATGGACACATTGTTCCATTTTGTTGCCGTGTACAAATGGAACAATGTGTCCATGATTTCACTGCATCCAGCAAATTGCCAATGAAATTGCCTAGCAATATTGCTGCGTGTGACGGTACCTTTAGAGTTGCTGTGTTTTCCAGTCCGTGGATGGAGGTGAGTGCTCTTAGCCTAGGGCTTATCAGGAGCATAGGGCAAGGGTGATGGCCAAGACCTCCTCACCTTCAGAGGTACGTCTGGCAGCAGGGTATCTAGGGACCCCAGTCAGACTAGTCCTCCAGTCAGACTAGCTCAGGGCCAGACTAGCCCCCTGATCACCTTTAGCCAATCTTAACATCCTGCTTCCAGAATCCGAAAATGCTATTCCAACCCTCATGACAACTGGATCTAAAGTTAACAGGAAAACAGCATGTGCCATTCCAGCCTAAGTCCGCCTTAATACAATAAAGAACATGAATGTGAAAAACAGTACCGATGTCATCAGTGTTTTGGATCAGTGCGTCATCCGTGTGTCTGTTTTTTCCATCAGTGTCATCTATGTTTTTCCAGTATGGACAAAGAAAGAGTGAAATTACAAAACTTCTCTTATACTTGCAATGTTAAACATAGACAGCACATGGACGGTATGTTGATGCCATCTGTGTGCTGTACATGGTTTACATGGACCCACAGACTTGTATTGGCCCTTTGCCATCCATGATGACAATCATGACTCTGTTGGGGTTCGCACTGACACAAGGTCCATGTAACAACCCAGCTGCGAGAGCAAACCTATAGGTCATAATGGATACGTGTGGTATTAGTGGCAAAATCGGATGCTACAGGTATTAGTAACAATGACATGTGAAGGACGTAACACTGACATGTGCACCACACTGACATGTGCCTCATAATGTAAAGACCAGTTATAGTAGTTGTATGTGTATAAGGGCTCGCTCACACTTGCGTATAAGGGTGCCCTTACCTTAGCGTCTGGCATCCGGAGAATTGGATGCAGTATTCTAAAGACACTCAGCTCAGGCTCTGCTGCAAGAATAACAAACGTGTCAGCTACTATGATCCGATCACAGCTACGAAGAAGAGAGAGTGATTGATCTCTTCTTCTCTACCATTGTATGTCTTGGCGTATATTGTACTACACTCAGATGACATCCAAGTGCAGTGCGATGTTTCACTTGCAACCATAGATTTATATGGGTACAAGAAGCCAAGATACACTGCCACTTGCAGCATGCTGACATTTTTTACTCGTGCCAAATCAGCATGAGTAAAAAAATCACTGCTTAGCTTTGCCCCATAGTATAATATTGAGCAGGTGCTATATAATAAAACATCAGCTTGCACTCAGCCGTGCTATAGACAAGTGTGAGTGCACCCTAAAACGGATGAAAGCAATGCATGAAAATGTTGGATTGCACTCGGATCCCTGTTATATAATAAGCCATTGCTGATCTTCAAATTTTTCCTGAGCTGTTTTTGGCCTGCATAAAAAAATGGATGCAAAAAAGAGCCGAGACTCGCCATAAAAGTCAAAGGTGCAAGAAAGAAACAGATGGCACATGACCATCTGAGTGGCATTTTGTTTTTAATGGATACAGTCCCATTTTGTGGCATAGAACACTGTGAATCTTACTATATAATCAACTTATCGTGTCTGTCTCCCTGTAACGGAAATCCCACGTCACTGATTGGTCGCGCCCGGCCGTGACCAATCAGAGAAACAGACAGAATTAGCTGCAGATGGCCCCGCCCCCTACTCCCTGGCAGCTCAGTGGTGGAAAATGGCGGAGCTGTGGAGCAGGGCTGGCGTCAGCACTCGGCGTATCCGCCCAAATGCCGGGGCCCAGGCGTGACTGAGGGGCTCACCGTCGCCCGCCCGCATCGGAGGTCAGCGGCGATGCAGCCGGGAGATGACTGGCCCTAGCCGGTCACCTCTCGGGTGCTCAGTCACACTTGGCGATGCTCCAAAGATCTCGACAACGATAAGACAAGTAGGTATCTCTGGAGCAAGGAGATCAGCGGCGACGCAGCCGGGAGATGACCGACGCAAGCCGTTTGCAACAGAAGTACCCTCACTAGCTAGCGATGTCGCTCAGTGTGACATGCAGCAGCGACCCGGACCCCGCTCTGAGATCACTGATTATCACGATCAGTAAGATATCGTCACACTTGGCGACGCTCCAGCGATCCCGACAACGCTACAACCTGTAGGTATAGCTGGAGCATCGCCAAGTGTGACGGTACCTTACTGATCGCTGGTGAGGTGTCACATGTGCAGCTACATTGAACGAAGCCGCGTTGCTGATTGGTCGCGGCTGGCCAGTTTTGCCGTTGCAATATTGACGCAGAATTTAACCCCCACTCACAGCGCGAGCAATAACATTTAATGATAATGTATATATCCTGTGTATTCATTGCATTATTCTTACATCTTCATAAATAAACTACAGACATATTCTAGAATACCCGATGCGTTAGAATCGGGCCAACATCTAGCGGTACTATAATGATTGTAGAACAATAGCTGATGAGAAAATAATGCATGTGATACGGATGCCAGGTGATAACAGGTTCGTACACTCCTATGACATATGGATTCCAAATGGATTTCACTTGTCCAACTTCTCTGGATCATGATATTGGGACTGATTTTATGCATGAGCGGGAGTGAGTCCTTGGTGTGTATACGTATTTGCATGTATTTATGTTTGTATGTACTGTATATATTCACATGTGTGTTTGGGTTGGTGTATGGCGTCTTCATTATCATTTCTGCGCTCTTGCAAGATTTTATCCTCATCCCCAAATAATTTGCAGCTCTGCAGCTCCATCCCCTGCAGCTGCCCGGCGTCGTCTATCCTCGTTGCCTAGCCAGTGACCTTGCCATCAGCTTTCCAGCCACCCCGGCCAGCCTGTCCTCCCAGTGAGCGCCGCTGAGTATCTGAATGAGACTTATCACATTCTGCTGATGGAGATAAAAATGCATAATGCACCATAGAAGTATCCAAAACATAATTAGAGCATAAAATAGCCCTTGTAATAGACATCCATTACAGAGATGGGATTTAGATCTTTGAGATGTGCTCCATGAAAGGAGGATAGGAGGCTTGAAGCATTGTTACATGTAGAACATGCCCTATCAGGAGAAAATCAAAGGCGGAAGCATTCAGGTTGTTCTGTATTACGGCTGGTAACGGGCTTTCTTATCCATTTCCGAAGAAGCATTTTTCTGCTTTTTATGTGATTTCCTCAGACAGCCCAGATTTCAAGGAACCTGACGGGGTCCTATTATACTGAGGCTGCCATTTATGTCCTGCATGCCTGCAAGTGACTCAGTATATAATCACCATGTTTACTCCATTATCTAAACCGGTAAATCCAGAGGAATGGGCTCCATATCACCAGTGGAGGATGGCTCTACGGAACAAACTGTGTAAAAGTTCCTATAATTACCCAGAACAAGATTTCACTCATATTGGGATAATGAATCAAATTTAGTAAGCGCTTCTCAAACCAGATGTACTCTACTTCAATCAGTTGTATTGCTTCCATCAACACTACACTACTAGTATAGTATAGTATCTCGGTGAATTCGGCTGAAACTGAATATACCCACAATACACCCACATCCATTTTCAGCTTCATTGACAGGAACTTGAAGGCGCATCGAGTTCTTTACGATTCCCCCCTTGTTCCGGGTGTCTCCAGTTTTTATCTGAAACCAAAAATGCGTTAGACGGATGAGTGATATTACTGGTGCGGGTGCATCACTTTTTACAATGGGGGGGGAATCTAAGGGGATGCAGATTTTACCTGAATTCCCCCGGATTCTAAAAATTGATAGTGTGAAACCAGCCTAAGGCTAGGGTCATATTACCGCTTTTAGACGTGACCTGTGGGGCCACCCTAAAAAGAAGGAATTGCCAGCAATAATGCTGAGCCCAGGGCAAGGGGGTACTCGGATACCGGGCCTGGGTTTGATGGAATTAACTGGGGAATCACGGGTGGTTGGGTTCCCGGTTCTGTGCCTTGGTGTCATTTGTTAGATGAGGGGGGTAATATTTACAGGGGACAAAGAGTACGTGACGTCACCTGTGGTACCTGGTAATTGGGATACCGGCCGCTGAGGTGATGTGATGCAGCTCAGGGTAGTACAGCTCCCCACAGGTGGAGCTTTACCTCAGGGCAGCCGGGATGGATGAGGGGAGTAGTTGTCCTCACCTCTGTAATGATGCTGTAGGCCCTTGAATGGCGGATGGATGAGACCAGACACCAGATTCAGCTTTGATGTCACTTTACTGGTACCAGGCCCTTAAAGTACACAGATACACCCGGTTTTCCAGGGGTTGCAGATGTGGATGTGGATAACAATTGCAGTGTCCCTCAGAGGTGTCCTTCTTTATCTTTCTGGTCTCTTCCCTACCACTTCCTAGACTGAGCCTGTACGCCAATCCCCGGTCTGGTACTGTTAAGATACTTCTGACTACTTTCCCATGCAAACGGAGAGGGGAGACTGACCCTTCCCTCACAGGCATTAAGTCCTTTCTTAAATGTCTTGGACCTATTTTGGGATTGAGGTCAGGTTATCTACACTTGTGGTGCTGAAGTCTTCTCCGGTCTGCAGTCAGGGCTGAACCTTCACTAACCGCCTCGGATCAGGTACCGGTGTCGACCTGGGTTTCCAGCTGGCTCCAACCAGTCCTGGTTCATCCCCTTCTTAAGTCCAGGTTACCCTTCATGAAAAAGGGAGAGCCTTGCCACAGTTACAGGATCCACTGTGTGCTAATCCATCGCTCTCTTTCACTGTCTGGACTGACAGGTCTTCACTCCCTGTCTGACTGGAACTACTAGAACCTTCTCTCTCTTGACAGCAACTAACTCCTCCCCTTAAAGTCTGCTGATGTCACCCGCTCTCACTCTAAGCTCCACCCCCTCTGGACCTACTGACTATACAGTCCATTATTCTAAGGTGTGCTATTATGGGTGCTTAAGTTTGGACTCTGCAATTCCCTCCACATCCAACACCGCTCGACATTTTTATTAAACTGCAATACCTTTCTGTGGCGCCTTGCCACGGGAGTGCCACACAAACACATTTTAGCACACGATAAGCTGCTAATGTTAATCTATGGGGAAGGGCCTTACACGGCTCCAACACCGGATTCTGAATGAAATTTCACTTATTTCCTAACATGATTAAAGACTCTCCGAAAGCGTCATTTCGACTAAGATTGTTGGTGTGGGAGCCGCGTTAACGGCGGGATCTCCATAGGTAAGTATTGGCAGCGAAATCGGGTGCTAACATGGTGTTAGCACTGCGTTATTGCTCACAAAGTCTAAGATTACACGACCACGGCATCTAAACACAGAATCTGACCTACTAAGGAAGACTCTAAAAGAAAGACAAGTAAAAAAGGATCGAATTAGGGAGAAAATCAGTGATGCTGATTTGCCGAGTGCTCACCTGGTGGGAGTTGTGTACTTAAACCTCAGGAATTCAATAAAAATGTGTCTGCTGTGGCTCCTTGGACTACAGAGATAGAAAACAGCACTGAAGGCTTAAAATTCACCGTGCCGAAGGACAAGATGCAAGATGGAGAAGACAAGCCAGGTAAGTATAAGTAGTTTATTGGCATATGTGTTTTGAAGAATAAACGTCTTCTTGAGTCTACGCATTTTGAAGTATAAAATATTCTTTTTACGTCTATGGTTTTGAAGTATAAACCTATTCTTCTTCTTGTTCTACATGTTTCGAAGTATAAACTTCTTCTTCAGGACAAAAACTACTATTATAAATAGTCGTTTTTTGTCCTGAAGAAGTGTGCACTGTGAAACACGTAGACTGAAGAAGAAGAGGTTTATACTTCAAAACACATAAAGCCAATAAACTACTTGGGGCCATTTCACATCTGTGCGCTGGTGCGTTTCGCATGCATTGTGTTAGTGCATGTTAACGCAATACAAAAGCATGTAAACACATTCCAAGTGCAATTGAAACGCATGGTTCTTGCACCCTTTATATCCTATGGGAATGCAGCAACGCAGTGAAACGCAACCCCAAATGCAAGTGCAAAATGGGGTTGCGTTTGAACGCATGCGTTTGCTGTATTGCACAGGAAACATCTCCATTGACAATTTCTGTGCGCTACAGCAAACACATGCGTTCAAACACAACCCCACTCACTTTGCACTTGCATTTTGGGGTTGCGTTTCATTGCGTTTGCATGAGTTCACCCATAGGATATAATGAGCGCACGAACGCATGCGTTTTCAATAGCACTTGGAATGCATTTGCATGCTTTTGCATTGTGTTTGCATGTGCTAACGCAATGCAAACACAATGCATGCAAAATGCACCAGGCACAGACGTGAACTTAGCCTTAGAGTATACTTACTTGGCTTGTCCTCTTCACACCTTGTGCATCTTGTCCTTCGAGAATGTGGATTTTACCTTTCATCTGCTGTTTTCTATCTCTGTAATCCAAAAAGCTGCAGAGGAGTACCTCTTCCTCTTCCTGTTTAGGAGTTAAATATTGTTAATGGAGGCTACTTCTGGGCTAGTGACCTTAGAATTCCCTGTGCGAAACTTTGCAATCTCTTTTGAAAGTTGAAGGTGAAGAATTCTCAATAATTTAGACTTTTCGCTAAGTTAATTAATTAGTGACCTAGTAGGTGCATAATATAGTTTCATGTTGCAATACTGTCAGTGGCGGACCTGGTGCCGTGTGGGCGCTGGTGCAGCTGGTTCAGTCTTAGGTGAGGAGTGGGGGAGCGGTGCTATAGTGAGTATTTGTGCTAATGAAGATCGGGGGTGGTGTGCCATGCTGTAGGCACAGGTGAGGAGGCGGGGGGGGGGTTGTTGGATAGTATGGGCTGCAACCCGCGTCCAGGGAGTAGAGAGGATTGGAGGGGCAGGATCGGCCGCGGGAGACAGGGAGCTTCCCGCGGCAGCACCTCTCCTCTGACACACGGCTCCGGGCCCCCCTGCAGGAGTCGAGGCCCCTACAGGTGCCGGGGACCCCCAGCCGGTCGGGGCCCTGGTGCAGCTGAACCAGCTGCACTAAGATAGGTCCGCCCCTGAATACTGTGGGTCAAAGTTACCAGATCATGGACCTGGCACATGCACCCAGTCCTATACCATTGTTGGCCAGGATTCCTGGGTGGTAATAAACATTTTCTTAGGCATAGTCCTTGTGTTTCCCTGACTTGTACATCTCATTTGCAGTCTTACGGAGTACTGACCATTTTCCACGAGGATCAATGTATCATTTTTCCAGCACGCTTTTCCTTTCCACTCAAGCGTGCAATCTAATTTGTGGTGTCTTGGACACAGTAAGATAAAGTGACTCTGGAAAGACTAAGAATAAAACCTAACAAGTCTCTCCAAATCTACTGCTCAACAGATTTACTAAGAAACTTATGTTTAGAACAATGGGAGTATGGTCAAGAGGTAAAGCTTTACCAGATATGTGTCATTGATACCTAATATCAATTTCAAACTAATCATGACAACCAATAATTCCATGCCGGTAACTATGGATAGACTGTGGCCCCTTTTTTTCTGCAGGCCTTGCCTCATCAGAACAATGATTTTGCCCTTCAAATGTGTATCTGGATACAGAGACCGGGTCTGATGTCTCAGCATCCCGAAGTCACAGCAAATAAACCACTGAGGGAGTTCTGCCTAGCAGGAGGGTATTGAGACTCCCGAGAGACTTTCCAATTCCTTCTGAAGTCGTTATAGAGGTTTCTTAGTCAAAGAGTAGAGAAGTGTGCTACATATCAAAATAAATGTTACCTATTTGATAAATATGTCTTCATATGCCCACAAAAAATGGCTGATTGATAAAGGTTGGATCAACGTGTTCCCACTTTACTGTGATGTCAAGGAAATGTTAAGTGTAGAAACTGGTCAAACATGCATTCTTTCACATAATTCATTGTCTATGAGACAACAAAAACGAGAAAAAAACGACGGCATTCCATCACGTAATGTGTACTGGTGCGACGCTGAACATGACACATTGTAACAAAAATTCAGCGGCACTCTGAACTACTAAGACATGTAAGTTGAAATCTAAAAGAATATAGAAAAAGCATTATAGATAAGGAGACATACAAAATGAGACACTTAGCTTATAAATATGGCCATATCAATAACCGCCCAGTAGCCACGTTGAGGCGTATCTATTTTACTGAGTCCCTACGCTCAGTCATAGTCTCTATTTGAATTTAAAAACCTGTTGTTCACTGTTAGCAGGTTCCTACTCGCCCGTACAAAAGAGGTTTATAAATCCAAAGAGAAGGTATGACTGAGTGTAGGGACTCAGAAAAAAAGACACGCCTCAATGTGGCTACTGGGTGGTTATCGATATGGCCATATTTATCATCTAAGAGTCTCATTTTTGTCATTTCTCCTTCGCTATAATGCTGTTCTATATTCCTTTTGATTCAAATTTACATGTCATAGTATTTCAGAGTGCTGCTGTCTTTTGGTTTCACTGTCTACGAGAGTGCTGATAATAGCTGAGCTCTACATTCAGCTATCTTTGTCAGTGTTACGCTAGGGTCACACTTCAGCCTTGGAAGCGCTAAAAGCTAGCATTTTTCACAAGAGTCAAAATGCAACACTTTTGACGCTAGGTGTTTTTGCTAAAGCACCCAAAAATGCAGTAAACAGCGTTTTTGTGGCATTTGCAAAAATACATGCTTTTTTTAACATGGGAGTCTATGGGAAATGCTAGGGTCACATTTGGGAGGGTGCATTCTTTGCAAGTATGCGTTAATGGAGGCAATTTTTTCACTTGTCATCTTTTTGCCATTTTTTCCCTTTTTAGCACTAGCGTTAACGCATGTGTTTCTCATAGACTCCCATGTTCAAAAAAACGCAATTGGTTTTTGCAAACCAATCACACAACGGCTAGGGTTACATTTGAGAGGGTGCATCCTTTGCAAGGATGCATTAAAGGAGGAATTTTTTTCACTTGCCATTTTTTTTGCCTTTTTTCCCCTTTTTAGTGCCAGCATTAACGCATGTGTTAACGCATGGTACATATATGTACATGCGTTTATGCATACATTTCCCATAGACTTCCATGTTAAAAAAGCATGTGTTTTTGCAAACGCCCCCAAAAACGCTGCTTACCGCGTTTTTTGGTACTTTTGCAAAAACGTCTAGTGTCAAAAGTGTTGCACTTTGACCATGATTTTTTTGCGTTAACGCTAGCGTTTTTCCCAATTGGGATTTGGGAAAAATGCTAGGTTTTATTGCTTCCATGGCTCAAGTGTGACCCTAGCCATCCAGAGGTCACTTGATTGAACTCCAGAGTTAAGGCATGAAGGCAGCAGAGTGCATGCACGACTGACTAGCATGTCAACATAATTTGACTCCTCTTGGTTGATGGTCTTGCTTCAAGACTAGAACCAAGGGAGAACATAGAAATAAACCTGTGTTCTGGTGCCCGGTGTGACTCAGCGTGATATCACAACAAAGACCTATCCAATAGATAAGTGCTTTTTTTTTCATCCTAGATATGAGTGTATGAAAATCATAAACTTATCTCCAATCTGTACAATGTGTTCAATGTTACCTTATTTTAGATTATTATTTAAAAAAAATGTAAAATGACTACATCAGTTTCCAGTGTAATCTTTGCAGCTGATTCATTAAAAAACAGATGCCACACCAATATGGCATCCTTTTCCTTTACTTCACCCATCTAATTTTAGAGTTTCAAACCAAAGCAGAATAAATTAATGCAAGCTTAGTTTTTTTTCTCAAGGGGCCACTTGGTCCTCAAAGAAAATGTTCATCTTCATAACCCTTTTTTTACGACGTTTCATGCTATGGCACGTGCTATTCATTTTGCACAAGGGATGAAAGCATGGTCATCTAAGCAGAACCTTGAGATTTGTAGAATAGCCACAAGACCAGGACCCGCAAAATTCTGCCAATCCTAATGGGCAACATTGGGCTTTAAACACAATCTTGAGATTTGTATAATAGCCACAAGACCAGGACCCGCAAAAGTTCTGCCAATCCTAATGGACGATGTTGGGCTCTAAACACAACCTTGAGATTTGTATAATAGCCACAAGACCAGGACCCGCAAAATTCTGCCAATCCTAATGGGCGATGTTGGGCTCTAAACACAACCTTGAGATTTGTATAATAGCCACAAGACCAGGACCAGTAAAGGTTCTGCCAATCCTAATGGGCAATGTTGGGCTCTAAACACAACCTTAAGATTTGTATAATAGCCACAAAACCAGGACCCGCAAAATTTCTGCCAATCCTAATGGGCGATGCTGGGCTCTAAACACAACCTTGAGATTTGCATAATAGCCACAAGACCAGGACCCGCAAAATTCTTCCAATCCTAGTGGGTGTTGTTGGGCTCTAAACACAACCTTAAGATTTGTATAATAGCCACAAGACCAGGACCCGCAAAATTCTGCCAATCCTAATGGGCGATGTTGGGCTCTAAACACAACCTTGAGATTTGTATAATAGCCACAAGACCAGGACCCGCAAAATTCTTCCAATCCTAGTGGGTGTTGTTGGGCTCTAAACACAACCTTAAGATTTGTATAATAGCCACAAGACCAGGACCCGCAAAATTCTGCCAATCCTAATGGGCGATGTTGGGCTCTAAACACAACCTTGAGATTTGTATAATAGCCACAAGACCAGGACCCGCAAAATTCTGCCAATCCTAGTGGGCAACATTGGGCTCTAAACACAACCTTGAGATTTGTATAATAGCCACAAGACCAGGACACGCAAAATTCTGCCAATCCTAATGGGCGATGTTGGGCTCTAAACACAACCTTGAGATTTGTATAATAGCCACAAGACCAGGACCCGCAAAATTCTGCCAATCCTAATGGGTGATGTTGGGCAAAACAGAACATTTTGCAATGTGCCAGCTGAACTCATGGAGAGGAGGAGATCCGGAGAGTCAAAGCAAGTTTTTTTTACTACTTCCAATGCAGTTTGATGCCGAACCAGAGCCTTTTTCAAGTGTGATCGTTCACACTTTATAGTATAATATTGGTACTCACTCGCTTGTGGGTAGTCAAGGTAGCAAAAGACACAGTTTCCAATTCAAAGATCGTTAAGTTTACTCATATCTTCATAAACCATGAAAAAAACACATACACAGGAGTCTCTCTCTGACTTTACAGGAACATAGATATGCACAGTGTTACAGTCTTATAATAAACAAATGGATATAACCACACAGGTTCGTATACAGTTCTCCGGATATATTCTAATGGATATATCCCAGTCTCCACTCTTTCTGGCAACTGCTGTCTCCAATGGCAAACAAACCATTTCAGGTCCATTGAACGCTCAGGAGCTCTATCATGCTCCACACATACTCTTCACCATGTGCTTCCAGCAAGTTTGGTCTTCATAGGACCTCGTGAGCTTTAGAAACTATGTGACCCTGAACCAGTCACATTATATCAGCTGAGACACACCCATGGGAAGTATGTGGATGGTCAGTCCCTCCCATCATTTATGACCATCCTGTGAACCTGGCACAGTAGCATTAGTAAGTGATCATGAAACTATGGGTTCCATAGAAACCATTCCAGGTTTACACTGCAGCAGCCCACCGCCTCTGTAAAACATAACGACCATTTACACCATAGCCAGTTGGTACACCACACAAGGTAAAAACAAAATGTCAGAAAGGGCATTGTTGTCATCACAACTGTGATTTAAAAAAGTCCCAATCTCATGGTTCTGCAAAACCCTTGATGTTTTTATCATGATTTCTTTAAGAAAAAATATTGATACATTTTGTCATATCTAAAAAGTGCCATAAATGTAAAAGACCATAATGCAAAAATAAAGCTCACTTGCTTCTGAATAAGTATTCCATGTGGCTTTCAATTAAACAAGGGTTATTACAATCAATTATTTTAAAATCTCAAATTACAATCATTTTGTTCTTTTAAGGACTTACTCATCACGTCCCCTTAGAAACATGGATTCCAGAATTAAAAAATCAGCCATTATGCCATATGGATTAATTAAGAAATAATATTGGCTAAGCTAGTGCTAGGTAACCTGGAGCTCTATTATAGCGGTGGAACAATAACTCTCAGCATGCTACGATTTATAGTTTTACTCAGCTTGGAGGTTGAAAGCTCCTAGGTCTACCACAGTCTACTAATTAACAAAATAGAGCTTAAATAAGAAATACTTAAACTTTAGTGCATATAATATGTGTAATTCAGCTTTCATCACCAAAGTAGACTAGGACCTCAGTTGCCTTGAGTCTTAAGTATAGGCTCGATTTTCAATTCTACGACATTCAAGCTCAAGAAATGGATTTTACCTTGACTGAACGCAAAATACCCAAACTGTTGATGACTCTTAGTTAAAGGCTCGGACGGTCAGTCCTCATTACTTAAGCAAATCCTATTTGTGGTTTGGAGATTTTACTTAATTAGTGTCATACATTTCACGCTTGCTCCACGTCAATTGTTCTAATGGCCGGATATCTGTGATCCTTGTGAAATTAATAGGTAGCGCTGCTTGAGTGAGATAATAATGAATTGAACAATGGCAGTGTTAATTACCTTTTTTCCATGAGAGCGTCTAATGTATGCAAATCCTTAACGCTCAGCACTTATGCTTTCAATATTTACGGATCTGATGTGCGGAGTGCCGTGCGGTAGGCATTTCTCATGCACTAATGCATGTCACCGGTCACATTTATGATCCCGAACAGTGAAATTTATCTGTTATTAATTTTACTAAATCTTGCTGAAATCATAAATGTGTAGGAAATGTTCTGTGGTTTCAGAGAAATGTCTGCGGTTCCAGTCGAGGAAGTCTCTACATTTGTTGATGAGAAGTCATGTTCTACGGCATTATATCATGAAGATTCTGATGTGTCTACTCTTTTTTTCCCGCAAATGATTTCATAAAAAATCTGATAAGTCATAGATATCGTAGCTATAGGTCAAATTTTTTGTTAATGGGGGTGGTCTATCTGACCCCCACTGATTACTAAAATCAAGAAGGAGCCCTTGAGCCTCCCATACACATTCGGCTGATGTAAGCCAATATCATCTGACACTCTAGTGTATTGAGCCCTCAGACAATTAAAGGGTTATCACTATTAGGACAACCCATTCTTATTCCTCATGTCTATCCCCATTAAAATAAAAAACTTATACTCATACCCGGTGCTGGTGAGGTTTCAGCGATGTTGACACTTGCTCTCCTCGGCTCATGTGAGGTTGTGGCATCTTCAATCAACCCAACCAATCATTGCCGGTTTCTCTTACCAACTCAACTGACTCAACTTTAGACATACAGGTAATCAACAGGAAAGTGAGTGTTCTGCTACCAGTGCCACTTCCTGTTGATTAACTCATACGTCTGAAGGCAAAGAGAGAGAAGTCGGCAGCAAGGGTTGTGTAACATCCCAACCTCCCGTGAAACCCGAGAACAAGTGCTAGCATTGAGGGTTTATGATGCCAGGACTACAGATGAGTATAAGCTTTTTTATTTTAATGGGGACAAACGTAATATGAGATGTGGCTGGCCAAATAGCGGACAATTCCTTAAATTGTTGGGTAGTGAGGCATCGGCAGTCCAATGTCAGACTGCTGATTCTTTTGTTCTCTCAGAGAGAATCCACCACCCAAGCCAACATATATTTTGGTGGTTCTCTCATAGGCAACACAGGATTAGTCAGCCAAACAAGCTCTCCAGTGTATGAAAGAGGTCGCCGATGGCACTTTTACTTCTCCTGAACCAAAGTATGTAAGTCCAAATTTCAGTATGGTCAGCTATCTCTTGTAGAAGGTACAGCAATTTGTCTAGGTAAAGTAGAGTGAATCACCCCAAACTTTATTCATATTTCTTAAAACATCAGTGAACTTGGTTTATAAAGCAAAGATTGAAAAAGATATCAAAACTTTTACAACTGACAGGATTTTTTTTTTCCCGTTGGGAATGGGAAATATTATTTTGGGTGTCGCTACCGGTAAGCCTGACCCCACAGACTTCCATTTTGTCACAATATGACTTAACAATGCTTCTAGGCATCATAGAGCTACGCGGAGGCGCACTGAGCCCAAGCAACTTGGTTTGGTTAGTGTCACATGTGGATTGGTTTGCTGTCCATGTGTAATTCTGCTTCAGTTTAATTCAGAGTAAATTTATTTGGTTGTTCCGGGATTAATACTAAAACCGTGTTGCTGTCTGTGTGGTGTACAGCTCTGCAGGTGGAAATGGAGGCTTGACAGGTGACCAAGCCTCTGGCTTTTAAATTGCCTTTCCCCTTCCTCCAGCTGACGTCACTGATAGAGTTCCACTCTGCCTTTGACCGTGTGAGCTAAAGATAGCCTTTGCACTTGCTGAAGCTTCTTTGCCCTTTCTCTTTGGAAGTTGCTGTTTTTCCTTGCCGTGGTGGGAGGTGAGAGGGAGTAGCACAGAGCTGGTTGAGAACCAAAGGAAAGGGTGGTAGCCCAGACCTTCTCACCATCTGGAGTACATTTAGGAACAGGGGTAGCCAGGGACCCCAGACAGCACTACTACCAGGTTTCCTTGCCCGTTTATTCCATCCTGCTCCCATTCCCTCATCTGCTATACCACATCTGTGACATTTAGATGCTCTTCACAACTTCTTATTAAAAGTTAATCTAGATAAAAAGTATTTTTACAGTATCATGGTGATCAAATGTTAGCCTTGTTGCCTTGAAATGCTGGACTCCAAGGTTCAAATCTACATGGATTTTGTATGCTCAAGGTTGCAGACTTCATATTTTGCCTCTACAGAGTTGCACCATTTGAGCCATTGTCAGTGAGACGAGGTCTCTCTGTGTTTCGTGTTATGTTAATACTTACAACGCTGCAGGTCAGAATATGGCAAGGCACTAATTTGTAAAGTAAATGTCTTGTGAAATAATTAGGTGCAGAAGTGTCATTATAAATGTCATCTCTCTCTGCATTTCCTTCCATTGTAATAAACCCATTACAGTTTCATAAGATTATATTTCATTAGAAAGTGAAATGTCTGAGTAATGAATAACTGTCCAAAGTCTTTGGAACTAAACAATATGTGGTTTTATTAACATCATCTTTCCCAAAACAAATTCTATACAGTTGTGGCCAAAAGTATTGACACCCCTGCAATTCTGTCAGATAATACGCAGTTTCTTCCTGAAAATGATTGCAATCACAAATTCTTTGGTATTATCTTCATTTAATTTGTCTTCAATGAAAAAACACAAAAAGAATTGTCCTAAAGCCAAATTGGATCTAATTCCACACCAAACATAAAAAAGGGGGTGGACAAAAGTATTGGCACTGTTAGAAAAATCATGTGATGCTTCTCTAATTTGTGTAATTAACAGCACCTGTAACTTACCTGTGGCACCTCACAGGTGCTGGCAATAACTAAATCACACTTGCAGCCAGTTGACATGGATTAAAGTTGACTCAACCTTTGTTCTGTGTCCTTGTGTGTACCACATTGAGCATGGAGAAAAGAAAGAAGACCAAAGAACTGTCTGAGGACTTGATAAACCAAATTGCGAGGAAGCATGAGCAATCTCAAGGCTACAAGTCCATCTCCAAAGACCTGAATGTTCCTGTGTCTACCGTGCGCAGTGTCATCAAGAAGTGTAACGCCCATGGCACTGTGGCTAACCTCCCTAAATGTGGCCGGAAAAGAAAAATTGACGAGAGATTTCAACGCAAGATTGTGCGGATGATGGATAAAGAACCTCGACTAACATCCAAACAAGTTCAAGCTGCCCTGCAGTCCGAGGGTACAAAAGTGTCAACCTGTAGTATCTGTCGGCATCTGAATGAAAAGGGACTGTATGGCAGGATACCCAGGAAGACCCCACTTCTTACCCCGAGACACAAAAAAGCCAGGCTGGAGTTTGCCAAAACTTACCTGAGAGCCTAAAACGTTTTGGAAGAATGTTCTCTGGTCAGATGAGACAATAATAGAGCTTTATGGGCAAAGGCATCAACAGAGAGTTTACAGGAGAAAAAAAGAGGCATTGAAAGAAAAGAACACGTTCCCTACAGTCAAACATGGCGGAGGTTCCCTGATGTTTTGGGGTTGCTTTGCTGCCTCTGGCACTGGACTGCTTGACCATGTGCATGGCATTATGAAGTCTGAAGACTACCAACACATTTGCAGCATAATTTAGGGCCCAGTGTGAGAAAGCTGGGTCTCCCTCAGAGGTCATGGGTCTTCCAGCAGGACAATGACCCACAACACACTTCAAAAAGCACTAGAAAATGGTTTGAGAGAAAGCACTGGAGACCTCTAAGGTGGCCAGCAATGAGTCCAGACCTGAATCCCATAGAACACCTGTGGAGAGATCTAAAAATGGCAGTTTGGAGAAGGCGCCCTTCAAATATCAGGGACCTGGAGCAGTTTGCCAAAGAAGAATGGTCTAAAATTCCAGCAGAGCATTGTAAGAAACTCATTGATGGTTACCGAAAGCGGTTGTTCGCAGTTATTTTGGCTAAAGTTTGTGCAACCAAGTATTAGGCTGAGGGTGCCAATACTTTTGTCTGGCCCTTTTTTGGAGTTTTGTGTGAAATGATCAATGTTTTGCTTTTTGCTTCATTCTCTTTTGTGTTTTTTCATTGAAGACAAATTAAATGAAGATAATAATACCAAAGAATTTGTGATTGCAATCATTTTCAGGAAGAAACTGAGGATTATCTGACAGAATTGCAGGGGTGTCAATACTTTTGGCCACAACTGTAAGTGTAAATGTGAACTGGGAGGCAGTTTTTGCAGCAAAATCTGCAGGTGATAGGCTTTGTTAAAGGGGCTGTCCAATCGTTGGAAAGCCCCTTTTAATTCCTCACGTTCACCCTCATAAAAATAAAAAGCTTATACTCACCTCCGATGCCCACGGAACATTGTTATGACACAAGAGTCCCGCGATCAATCACCGCCGGCATCCTTCTTCCTGAATTGGAACACTAGAGCCATTGACAGGAAGTGAGTGTCAGCCATAGTGCTCACTTCCTGTTAATTACTTATCCTTCCAAAGGTGGGGAGAAGGAAGTCAAAGGTGATACATGGCCCATCCTTTATAAATGGCCCATCCTGTCTGATTAGCTATTATTGTACCGCATACTTTCCTAAGAAAAATGAAAAGTCTATGGAAATGCACCTAAAAGAAATTCTAGAACCTGCAGCATTCTAAAACTTTATATTGATTTAAATTTTTCCCTACGGAGCTCCAGAAAACATAAGAAAAAGCTCCAGCAAAAACGAGGTTAAAATGAAATTGCAATGCAAAAGTCTACTGTCGCTATTTAACAAAAAATTAGCAAAAAAAAATGAATAGTAGATACGGTAATTGATGAATTTTTAATGGACTTAGAGTTATTAAAACCATGCACAAAAAAAATCAGCAATGTGTATACAAAGGATCTGGCAGCCCGGGGGTTCCTCCAGACAAAAGTTACTCTGCAATCTCTTACTTTTCCACTCGCACTCCGACTTTCATGTTTAGCGGATACAAAAGATAAGAAGAATCCGCTTCTCTGTTTCTTTAAACTTCTATTCTTCTTCCCATTATCATGAAGCTTCCGCATTACCTTCTATAGTTGGATTGTTCTCAGCCATTACATACCGGCTTGATTTCCATTATTCAGAGATCAGAGACGCAGAGAATGTTTCATATACGCTATATTTATTCAGCACCGACCGGTTTGCAAATTTCATCACCTATTTTTGATACTTTTAATCATTTTCATGGCGGTGCATTAATAAAGTATAAGTAGCACCTAGGATATGTGAGAAGATTCATCACATGGCAGGTAGATTACCCTTGCACAGATTTTACATTAAGGCCATAGATCTTTGTAGGTTCCAAAATTGCTCACTGGGGGCCTGTGATGATGCTAAATGACTGTTTTTCAAGTGTCACAACAGAGCGAGGAGATGTGGTGCCAAAGAAGGGCAAAAACAGGGAAAAGGTAAAAGGAGGCCATGATGATTGGGAGAGGAGTGACCCCTAAACACTATCCTGAAGCTTAATCCTGCACTCCCTATTCTCTCTAGATGGGTCCTTCCCCCATGCACGATCACGTGCTTAGACCCGGATGACCCTTAACCCCGGCTAGTGAGTAGGGAAGCAAGATGCTAGACGGGTATAGAGACAAAATAAACAGGAATAAGGCAAAAAATGGATCCACAGCTTCCACAAGGACAACTTCTCCTAGGCGGTCAGAATAGCGGAACTGCAGAGTGCAGCGTTAACCTGTGCGTTTATAAAAAGCATACTTTCAAACGGAGGCACATTTTTGCCTGCATTTAACATGCGTTTGGATGCGTCTACCAATGCATCTTTATATATAACGAGGCAAGGATGGAATAGGAGTCGTGCGCTGCCTCTCCAAAAAAGCAACATATCCAAGGTATTATCCCAGTATCCTTTATTTCATCTCTACGCGTTTCGTGAGTGACCCTCACTTCTTCAGGAGACACAGGAATTACATATACATGCCACAACAACCTATATATACTCTGAGCCTCCCGCTTCTGTGTTTTGTGAGAGTGTCGCCTATCTTCACTCCCGACTCATCCTCACCGGATTCCACTTTAGCCGATGTCGGGCGTGAACACAAAGAAGATGTGAACCATGCGGACTCCGAGCGCTCAGGATTGCAGCTTGACTTGGCCCCGTCAGAGCTGCACCGTCTCAGGTTCTGCAGTCAATCTGCTGCTCTGCTCCCAGCATACAGGCTCGCACACCTGCTACAGCCACTGGGCTCTAAACTGAGAACCCAATTGGAGAGGCAGCGCACGACAAACTCCTATTCCATCCTAGCCTTGTATCTGATCTACTAGGAGGTGCAGCAGCCGTTTATAAGCTATAAGGTGTTGTGACTTGGCACAACCGTCAAAGTTGAGCATAACACACACCTAAAGATCCCTTTGTAACACTGATAAGACCCTATTTGCGCTATGTCTTCCCCTAGTGTGCATTTTAAAGAATGCATCTCTATGGCAGCGCTAATGCAAGCAAAAGCAAGCGCTACATTGTGTTAACGCTGCTTTTAAATGCATCCGTCCAGATGGAAAGACAAAATGTGATCTGGACCAGGCCTTAGCTGTCACTAACAAAACAAACATCCTACCATGTCCCTGATTCTATAGGACAGCTGAGCTGTCACTCACTGCGTCACTAAAGACACTTTGAGTGGTTAGGTAAATGACTGGTCAGAAGGCAAAGTCCAGGTTAAGCAGTAAAGGTCAAATGTCAAAAGCAAAAGGCTCAAGCAAAGGAATGGTTAAAAGGCAACAAAAATCAGACACTGTGCACTTGGTACAAACATCACCAAGCAAAGCTATGACTGGCAATAATCCGACCATTGTAAGACAGCTAAATAACCAGATAATCCCACTGGATGGGTGACATCTGGCGGAAACCCAGCAGGACCTGACCAGATTGGGTGGTTAGGGCTGTTACCCACAATACTGACAACCCCGCACACTTAACTCTCTACGAGCTGTCACTCACTGCATCTTGAGGACACTATTGGCCACTTTACATGTCCCAACATCGTTTCGATATTGTATACAACGGCACGGGAGCGCACACTTTTTTGGATGAAATCCAAGATCGCATAGGAGATGTCACACAGGGAGATATCGGTAGGCAACACAACTGCGGTGTCTACGCCCCCTTGGACGAGCGAACCTGGGAACGACCATTTAACATGGGAGAGAATAGGGGAAGTTGGGCTCCAAGTCGGTGTTGGGCTGTCACACAGCACGATCCTGCCAGATCGTCCATCCAATATCAGGCAGTTGGAGATCCTGCACAATTCTTCCCCGATATCGTTTTGGCATCGTTCTTGCATCGAATTGCACATTTACACCACACAACGCACAAACGATATCGGGGCCAACGCACGAACCACGTGACTTTTTATCGAAGTTGGACGACGATATCGGGACGTGTAAAGTGGCCATATGAGTAGGGAAATCATGACAACAAATATATCAATGTCTAATACAATATAAAATCCTTACAAAAGACAAAAACGAAATCTCACAAGCTAATGCATTATGTTATGTGGTCCAATGTACAGTATCCTATAGGCAGAGAAATTGCACATTGATTAATGTAAATTAAATAATTTAGATAAATAATTAACTCCCAAAGAAAATGAATCTATTGAAAGCCAATGGCGAACATAGTCGGTGTTCTGCACTATGCTCAACCACTTTCTTTACTCCTTCTATTTACCACTAACTATTTGTTGAAGGGGGATACACATTTTTTGCTAAATATTTAGACACAAGATATCATTTTCCAATATACTGTATTTTTCTATATCAGTTCTCCAAGTTTTTAGACTAGTTTCCTACTTCTAACCCTCATAGTCTTCTGACCCAAGATCAACAGCCTCATAGGTATAAACAAGACTAGTGGGTTAGCGTAAAATGACCCTAAGTCAGAATGTGAATGTTGGATACATGAAACCATCCTTTAAAGGGAATTTGTTAGGAGAGTCATGCTGCCCAAACCCTAGGTAAAGAAAATGCAGCCACTGACCGATGTAGATCTCAAAGAAATCAAAGCCCAATTCACATTGTATTTTCGCCATTTGTTTTGGCATGATAACATCTCAACTAGTGATTTTGTTATTTCCAACAAATTCATTGAACCATTTGCTCCTTTTTGAAATTTTTTGAACACTAAAACAAAATATGTCCCTTTTTGTCTCCAATTTTACCGGCAACACACAGTATACCGTAATGCAAAGAGAAGAAAGGTGACAATCTCCTCAAATTTAAAATCGGTGTCATAGCTTGGAAACAAGTCTTCTGCCACCTGTCTTATACTCACCTTTCGACGGGTTCATCTTTTTCCAGCGGCGCTCTAGTATCTCTTTAATGACTTACAACTTGCCGACAGCTCCAGTGTTTCCTGAATTGCGCCGGAGGTCACAAATAAATACAAGCCTTTGAGAGCCTTGTTCTGGCCTCAGTCTTTCACTCACAGAGATGAACTGAGCTTTTGTGATGTAACTTCCGGATAGTTAGAAGTTATGGGCACAAGATGGCAACGTGGGACCGGAGCTGCATCAGAAAGGGGTGAAAATGTCGGAAAGTGAGTGTATGAGTGAGGCGAAGGAGACTTTCATTAAAACGCCTCTCCAGCACTGAAAACAAAACCACTGGAGTGGTGCTTTAAAAGGATTTTGTCAGAAGGTTTTTGCTATGTAATCTGAAAGCAGAATGGTGTGACCCTGATTCCAGCAATGTGTCACTTATTGGTCTGGTTTTTTATTTCAACAAATCTCTATTTTATCAGCAGGATATTATCACTACAGGACTAGGTGTCTCGTGTCTCCTAGTCCAGTCACAACCCTACCACTGATTCACAATCAGTGGTCTGGGCGGAGTTATATAGGGCTCAAAATTCTGAGCTCTGCTAGATCTGCAGCAGAGAAAACATTTATTGTATCAGCAAAATAAAGTGAAGCAGCACTCACCATTCTAAAATGGTTTCTCTTCTTTATTAAATAGCAGTCATCAGACTTATAAGGTGGGGGTTTGAATCTACACCCACTCTTGTACAGTGCAACCCATCGAAGCACCACTAGGAGGCGCAAAACAGCCGCTGTTGTGAAGACCCCCCATCCTCCCCCAGTAACCTCCACCTTGTAAGTCTGATGACGCTATTTAATAAAGAAGAGAAACCACTTTAGAATGGTGAGTGCTGCTTCACTTCATTTTGCTGATACCGGAAGTGCACTGTATGATCCGGAAGTGCGTACCACCGAAAATAGTGATACACGGGCAGCAGCGTGGAAGCCAGACGACGGTCTAATCCTGTGCGCTCTCCTGTAAAGCCGGTTCCGAAGCAACGGATTGTCAGACAGTGCCCAACAGAAAACTCTGCAACAAATTGTAAAACATTGATTATATCACAACTGCTCTACAGAGTACACTAATAGACACATTACTAGTATCAGGGTGTCTGTTCCTATATTATGCTGCTCTCAGATTTTATAGGAAAAACCTGATGACAGATTTTCCTTAATGGCTTGGTTTGATTCACTGGTTTCCCCCTATTTCCAGTACAAGAAGTCATAGATAGCCACTTGGAATTAGCAGAGGTTTTTCTAGTGCCTATTGTACTCCTAAATGTTGGTATGTGTAATATGAGTATTTGAGTAATACCTATAGAATTTGGGGCATTTAAGACTTTCACAAACTTTAGATATTCCCTTTGTCAATGATTAACATGGAATTGGTCCTATTCATGTCATGGGTTGATAATACCATACAAGTGGGGTAGAAGCAGGAAGTTAGAGATGGACTGAGCGAATCAGGGGAGCTAGTCTGACCATGTAGATTGGGATTCCCTAGCTGACCCTGATCCCAGAGTTACCCTGAAGGTGGATATGTCTGGGCTGCCAAACTTGCCCTTGCTCCCATCCAGGCCGGGCTATAAAGCACTCCCCTCCACCCTGGGAATGGAACAGCAATTCCCAGAAGATGATTCTCAACAAGCCTCTGGAATGTTTCTGTTACTCAGAACTATGTCTTCACAGCACAAGGTCAGAGCAGAGACTAAAACTCTATCAATGACACCTAAAGGAAACTACTGAAAGGCTGGGGGAGTTACTACTACGTCAACTGACACACCCAGCAGCAGCTCATCTGCACTTGCAGAGCCATATAAGTTAACCCTTAATAGGCTTAAAGGATTTAACTCAATTTAAATCCACTGCAGAGCAGTTCAAGAAGACTGTGGAGCAGGCTACCATGTGACAATTCAATATTGGAGCGTAAGGTCCATAAAAATCAGATGTCAAAAAGTTGGGCATACAAGAGAACATTTTTTAGAACAACTTCTTTGCACTTTTCATGTAATGTCACCTAGATAAAACAACCCTACGTACGTTGCGGTCACAGTATTTCAGTGATTTCACATTTCACTACGATTCTGTTTAATGCAGCCATAGAGATACCTTCAACAAAAACAACATGTTGACTAATAGTTCAAACTGAACATGAGAAAGGCCAAAAATGATCTGAACAACTAAATGAAAAATATCAATAAACTAAGTAAAAATAAAATAAATACACATGCGGAGCTCCTCGGGGCGTAGTGTAAAGCAGAATGTGGTCAAATGTGTGTTTATTTGCAATTTTTTTTATAAAAGAAGACATACAAATGTAAAAAATAGCAGCAAAAGCTAAAAAAATATATAGATTTCTGAGAGTAGAGAAAGTGCAGGCAAGGCATGTGGTGATGAGCAAGTGCGAGCGTCGCTGCGGGTGTTATCACCCCTGCCACGTATCAATGTCCTGAATATTATGTTTTCAATGTCAAAAAATCAAATATTTCTATATATCTCAGTAGGAATGTCCTCTCCTGCTGTGTATTACTGTACATCAAACCAAGCCGCTTGTGCTCGTCTTAACCAGAAATAAGTTTTGTTCTCTGCCTTCTATTTATTTTAAATAGTTCCTCTGCCCTAGTCTCAGTTCTTGTGCAGTAAATAAATGGAAAAAAAGATGCCGAGGTTCAAACCCAATGCCGGCGCCATTACTCTACGTGTTGGCAGTGAAGTTCTCAGACAGTCAAATGAGCAAAAAGTTAGAAAAATTGGACATTTTTGTAAAATTTGTATATATAATTCAACATTCAATTCTTCAGATTTCTTACTTGAGTTGTCCGGGTTTTGAATACCCAATCAGGGCATTTTAGAAGCAATTGTTCGTTACGAGACGGTCCCTCATTTTAGGCCTTAACTAGTTTTGTTGGAGTAGAGAGAGTCTACGGAGTGTCCCTTGCTTTGTTGGGCCTAGGAACAGTACTGGATGGAAGAGAAGTGCAAATAGGGGCTTATCTAGTAAAAAACTGATATATGTTATAACGGTTAGGCTCATCCTTGCGTGGTTGTGTAGGTCACAACCACCTTAAACACATCAGTTCCTGTAGATACCTGCCCATAGCGTATAGAGAATAAAAGTTGAATAGGGGTTCCAATTCAATGATTTATTAACCAATGTGTTTTGAAGAAATTCGCTACTTCTTCAAGGCACAATCGAATAAGTGTGCCCTGAAGAAGCGACTCGTTACAAAACGCGTTGGATAATAAAACATTGAACCCTATCATTCTGGTATTTTTGCAGATTTTGAACCCCTATTCAACTTTTATGTTCTAGGTGCAATGCATAGACAGCCATTTGATATACACCACCATGTAACGCTTGTTTTAACCTGTGGTGGCGTCATAGACCTCAAAGGAATCCAGTCAAATGGCAATTAGATGGTCTTCATTTTGTTGGATTCATGTCAATTGAATGTGGAGCATGTAAGGACAAGGTGGGGGCTGCAAGGGCAGGACAGGTGAATATGCTCTTGATCGGTCTGTCAACTGTTCTTCAGAGAGGTCTTCTGGTCTGGATCTTCAGATGCTGAGTAAGCCTCAGATGGTCAAATGGGGTGAGATGCCCATCACTTAAGTCGAGTATTGACAGTGCGCTCCATGTGATCACATGAAAACTGTTCAGTGTTTATAGATCTGGACCAGAGATATTTCTGAAGACTAATTGGAAGAGTGATCCAAAATGAATAGAGGTCCAGCCTTTGAGATGCAGACGGCAAGACAAGATGGCCTAAAACAGGTAATTATATATATTACTTTGTATCCCTTCATTGGCTTTTATTTACGAAGCACTGAGTTCAGAGATGAGTTCATGATGCTTTTAGGGCAAATTTCATTTGGACTGAATTATATTTAGAATAATTAAAAATCTGCTAGGTGATTCAATTACGTCTTCCCAAATCCACTTTTAGGTAATCTGCTCTTCTCTATAAACAACTTGTGAATGAATATTAGTAGACTAATGGATTCTAAGTCAGTGAAAGGGGATCATTTCTTCTGGCATTAACTCTTTGTCCAAATCAAGAGCATTTCCAAAGAGCCATTTCTTTTTAGGAGGACACATAATATCCTGCAATAACCAGACAAATGTTTGATGTGAATGGACACTGAATCATGTTTAAAGAGGTTGCACACCAAGTTTGGAAGTTATCCATGGGATAGGGGATAACTTGCCAATTGCTAGGGGTCTGACTGCTTGGACCCTCACTGAGACCAAGAACCAAGTCTTTGAGGAGCCTCCATATGAATTGCGTGGTCGATCACGACAAATTAAACTCTATTCTTTTTATTGGGATCACTGGAAATAGCCGAGAAGAGTGTTCGGCTGGTCTTCACCACGATTATTAAATATTAATGGAATTGAGGAAAGCATGGATAGACCACCTCTCTAATCACATGGGGATCTTCAGAGACCTAGTTAAATCAATCACTGGGAGTCCTAGTGATCAGACCTTCATCAATGAGAAAGAGATAAGGGACAATTGGTGCCATCTCTTTAATTCCTTATGAACCACTCAAGGAAATTTACCTAAACTGCTCGGTTTTATTTAAATCAATCAACCAACCATAAGAAGTCCCAAAAGAGTGATATTTGGTAGTTGGCTAATTGTCAAGAGATTATTCTAACAAAATGAGGTAGAGAACAAGGTAGAGCTTTATAAAGGGTTCCTTGACACCTAGTTCCTTGCTTTTATTTTGCATACCCATTGCACTAAATGCTAACATGCCAAGATGGCTCTTTTGACCTGGCAGACATACCCAACGAGATTGGCATACATGAAACATAGTGGCACATGGCAAAGATTAAAAGGAGCTGAATGTTTGACACCTGTTTTATACTCTTTCCATGACTGTAAAAGAGCTCATCACATTAGATAAGTGTTGGTAGAACAATGGCTTGGCTCACCGAGCATTCATCTGATTTTAAATGGGGGGAAGTAGAGAAAGCCATTGTCGTACACCTCTTCTTTTATTACTATGCTATTCCCATTACATGCCACTTTAAGAGACTTTCGAAATGTTGATATACTTTACAATAGTTGAAATTGCTGTATCATCAGAGTAATTTTTTTTATGCTTCGGACACATGATAAATGATCCTCGCTGACTGTTAATTTAACAGAACATGTACTTTTTTTATTAATTTGGGTCTCAGCACGTCTGAATTGAGGTTAAAAAAACAGATGCGAGCAAAACTTTGAACTTTTTGTGGAGAAGTCTCAAGGAGATCTTCAGAAGACATGAAAGTCCCATCAAGGTCTCGTTTGTCGCAGTCGAGCTTTCTAATCACCCGGCGATGTATTGGCACTGGGAGCCTCTTAGAAAATACTTGGCCCGAACCCAACTGCATGAAATGGAATGTAGAACAAAAGGAAGTGGGTTTAAAATTTTAATATCTTCTTGATCTAAGATAGGACATTGCACGCAGCGCATTCAATCACTACCGGTAAGCAACGCATTGAGGGACTCCACGAGAAGACGATCTGTTAACTTTTTTTTAGAATTCTCTCTCTTTGGGAGATATTAAAAATTTGCATTCAATGTTCACCTTTTTTTGTAAATATTTATCTGGCTCAGCTTCAAGGTAGAATTGCCTGTTACTTTCTCAGGTCCCGAATGTAAAGCGTCTCTCTTTTGTTTCCTATCTCAGTCGATCTCCTTTCCATTATGCAGACACAATAATTCTATTTTCCTGGGAGTTGCCAATCTTTACAGTTCCCTTCTTTAGATCAAATAAAACTCAGTACATCAGGATATTTGCAGGTAATAGACCAACTCAGGGAATCCGTCACCAGGGAGAATAAAAGAAGACAAATTCTCCCGACTCTTTCACAGTCATTTTATAAAATGAGCGGAGAATTATTTCTTGTATCGCCGAGAAAATTCGAGATTGCTTTCCTAATAGACGGTTCCATTAGGCGGTACATTTTGTTGACAAAAACAGATTTCAGAGATAAGCTCATTAATTTCTAATCACCGAGCCGAACTGATAATTATGTTTTTTGCAAACTTGTCTACTGCCCACACACCGCTGTATAATGTCTACGCACCGTGTATGTTTCACACCACGTCAGGGGCATAACTATAGGGAATGGAAGGGTATCGGTACTCAAGTGCCGTTGTTAATCACTGGAGGACTACTCCAGCTACTCAACATTGTTTTTTTTCTATTTTATTCACTTTTATATACCTAAGTCCTGTAAGCCGTTACCTTTCAATTTTATGTCCATTGTCTGATGTAGTTACGTAGCCTGGTTTTGGGGTATATGTAATGTACTATAAAATTTTATTCCATTTTTAAGAGGAATCAAAAACAGTGCAGTACTGCAAACATTATTAAGATGTTGCAACTATCAAGTTTCACACCACATCAGGGCCATCATTTTGGGGAATGGAAGGATATCAGTGCAGTATTGCAAACACTTTCTTGGATTTTGTTCTTTCGAGTGGTATTTTTGTATTGTTTCATAGCCTTCAGCTTGATCTGGAGGCATGGCAAATTTATATATGAGTGTTCTGAAGGAAGATGGATCTTGTGCAGCCTAGCTAGATCCACCAGGGTCTACAAGCTTAGATAGGTCTACAGGTCTTCTCCAAGCCTATATAGCTTCATCAGGGTCTTCAACAAGCCTAGTTGGGCCACCAGGGACTTGATGTCAAGACTAGATAGGTCCACCAGGGTCTTCAGCAAGCCTACATATGTCTACCTGGATTTTTTTCAAGCCTAGATAGGTCAACTAGGATCTTTTCCAAGTCTGAATAGGTCCACTAGGGTCTTCTCCAAGCCTAGATAGCTCCATCAGGATCTTAGACAAGGACAAGCCTAGATATGTCCACCAGGTTCTTATCCAAGACTGGATAGGTCCACTAGGGTCTTTTCCAAGCCTAGATAAGTCCACCAGGGTCTCCTCCACCGTTATCTTAATTGTATTAACCCATCGGGTTGCTGGTCTTCCTTTTTGCCTTCTTCCTTCTATTCTTCTGAACATCTTATCCTTCTCCAGTGATTGCTTTCTTCATATGATGTGTAGACAAGTCGTATCTTGGTGATCTTCTCTTCCAGTGACATGTCTGGTTGATTTGTTCCAGAATTGATGTGTTTGTTCTTCTTGCCATCCATGGTATTGATAACAACCTTCTCCACCTCCACACATTGAAGGCATTGATTCTTCTTCTATTTTGTTCCTTTATCATCCAAGTTTTCCTGTGCTCTCAGCTAAAGCTCAGTTCCTGGGGCTTCTTGTGTGGCTGTATCCATGGTAAACATCGGGTTCCTATGGAGCAGCGTTTGCTCTCAGCACTCAACGTTAACACTGGCCATTACTGCAGACTTGCCTCTGCAGTAACTGGATCCGTCTAACGTAAGTGACCGGCTAAGTGCGGCCTTAGCCTTAGACTAGGGTACACTTGGGAGGTTGCATCCATTCACAGGATGCATTAATGGATCCAGTTTTTGCCTTGACATTTTTAGGGCATGCTTCTTCATTTTTAGCGCAAGCGTTAACGCATGGTACCTATATAGCCTTAACGCATACGTTAACGCATGGTACATGTATGTACCATGCGTTAACGCATGCGCTTCCCATTGACTCCCATGTTAAAAAAAGCATTCGTTCTTGAAAAAGCACCAAAAACCGTTGCAGACCATGTTTTTAATGCAACTAGCAAAGTCGCGTTGCGTCAAACGCATTGCACTTTTGCAATGCGTTTTTTGCAGTGGAGTCTATGGGTGAGTTAACGCATGCGTTTTTACACATTTGCACATGTAAAAAACGCATCCATTTAGCGGATGCATGACGCAAGTGTGACCCTAGCCTAATAAAGAATTTTTTACCCTCTGTCTAAGCTCTTAGATGCCATGGTAACTTTTATCCCCTTTTTATGATAAATATATAATACTACATAATACAAACATGATCAAAATAACCATTGAAAATTACAGATGATAACTTATTCTTTTCCATAAGAAGGAGAGACAAAGGAAATACCCATATTATTATTATTATTATTATTTATTTATATAGCGCCATTGGTTCCATGGCGCTTTACATAAGAAGTAGGGGTAACAAGGACAGGTACAGTACATATGAGCGGTCAATGCTTGCTGATACACGACGGGAGAGGATCCTCTCCATGAGGGCTCACAGTCTACAGTCTACTTAGCAACACATAACAATGAAAATGCATTTACCAGCTTGAAGGGAATACCTTAATCAACTGGCTGTACTATGTCTGTGGCCTCTAAAATGTGTCAATATTAAATTATATTTTTACAATAAATTATTATTCAGGTGGAATTTTACATCTCCATCAGGGAAGTTAAAATACTAAAATCCAAAAGATCAATCGAGGTGGAGAACCCTAAATGTCAGAGTACCACTGGTGTGCAGATGTACTCTAACTTTCTTTGGAGTTGGTCAGAGATCAGAGCAGCAGTAAAACTTTTTTTCTGGATGCAATTTTGAAGGAAGTGAAAATGAAGTGGACCATTAGCCTCTCCTGAATGGCCGCAGGTAACGTGGGTCATAACGATGTCATGTGCATCCGACATCATTGGAACGGGGCTAGCACTGAAGGTGAGTACAGACAGTTTTCATTTTAACATGGGGGAAATATAGGTGTCACATCCCCAGAGTCTGCTCCTGCAACTTCTGTGTCTGTCCCCAGGCGCTGCTGTGTTCACTCCAAAGGTGGTGATGTAGTAGTCTGACTTGTGGATGTGTTGTATGACTGCCCAGCTGCAGTCATTAACTCTGACTTCAGCCAATTAAGAAATACTGAACTCTATTTGAATCCTCTGTGTGCTCCTGCTGGTTGCCAGATATACTCCCTGGTTCACTTGTTATTATCCTGCTTTGTATTATTGATTTTCCGGATTGACCACTGCCTGATTTTGTACTGTTCTCCAGCTAAAGATGTTGTACCTATCTGACCTCTTGGCTTTGATCCTGCTTGGCGCCTTTTCTATTCTTGGACTGCAACCCATCTATAGACGGTAACCCCCTGGACCTTGCAGTAAAGCCAGATCCCTGTATAGGGATTAAAGGGTTTCTGGGTATCTAGGGATTCTAAATCACATTGAAGAAAGAGGCACTCACCCGGTGATAGTTGTTCCTCAATGGACGACTTTAATCAACATTAGGGTACAGGGTGCTGGGGAGGGGGTGTCAGAGGTGCAGACGACAGCACCGTTTCGGATCAACGGATCAGTTGATCCGAAACGGTGCCGTCGTCTGCAACTCTGACATCCCCATCCCAGCACCGTGTACCCTAATGCTGATTAAAGTCGTCCATTGAGGAACAACTATCACCGTGTGAGTGCCTCTTTCTTCAATGTGATTTACCTCTCAGGCTGTTACAAGACTGTGCACCCCGGTTCTGCTGCAGTTGACAATGCTGATACCGCTACTTTGGATCTTAAGTGATCGGTGCCCCGCTATTCTGCCTCTCAAATAGTATCTAGGGATTCTGTCTGTTTTTGGTTCAGTTTGCATGTAGTCTGTCCAGGATTCCCCTTTCTACTTGTAACACTAACGGACGTTACAATAGCGATTGAGAAGTAGTGGACAACCCCTTTAAGTTCCGCTGTTTACAAATACTGTAATAAGAACTAAAAATTACATAGAAAATATTTTAAAAATATATTAAGACATTAGTAAAAAACAAATACAATAATAACATTATCATCATAATATAATTATAAATAATAACTCATTATGTATCATAATTAAGATAATATTTGGGTGTTTTTTTTTTAATATTTTTTGATTATTAGTAGCAATTATATACTTTTATTTAACTATCATAACTCATGAAATTCATATTACCTGCGTCTGCAATTACATCCAACTTTTTAACAGGATGCAATTTTGCAAAGGGCTGAGATACAGTAGCCGGTAACCATGCGATGAGAGTCAATGAACCTTAATTAACTTTGCCTGTGCAGCATAATTAAGTAACATAAGTTGCCGCCTGCCCCATCATTCCGTAATAAAAGGATATTGCGGAGCCCATGGAGTGTAATTTGTCATAATCAACCAAGTCTCTGATTTTATTTGGCTCGGCACTGGGGTATGTACAAACTTTAGAAGAGTTTAGTTAAATGACAATTGAGAAATATCTAAAATTCGAGATTTTTCCGCTACAGATTCGACTCATGAATTTCTTATGGCTTATTGTTTATTTAGCTGTGTGGGACGCCGGAGAAAATATACTGTAAATTTTGTGGAAAATAGAAATGTTTATCAGCAATTTTAGGCATTTTTAGTCTCGGGGGAAACTCTGACATTTGGATCTAAGTATTATAGCATTAAGATAAAATGAAAAAGAAAAGTTCAGAAAGTTTAGATAGTTTTACAGAATTTAATTTCTAAGTTCACACCATCATTTTTGGATCCAAGGCTGACCGGTGTGAACCGGACAACCCTGGATCCGATGTTGCCCCTATTGTATCCCTATGGTGCCTTATGGTGCCGGATGGGGCCGGATGTAGTTATTTGCCATCCGGTTTGGGTTTTGTCCGGCTGGATCCAGTTTATTTTGTTTGCCAAAATTGGAGCATGCAGCTTTTTTGTGTCCGGGGTACAACTGAACAAAACCGGATACGGGGTGATCTGGCGCCCATAACATGGGAGTCTATGGGCGCTGGATGCGGCAGAAAAATGATCTGGTTTCCGGACGCCAAGTGCTGAACGAGCGGTGCTCTGAAGTTCAAGCCGCGCTCACTCAGCACCTGGACAGCACAGCTGAAATAGCCACGGTTGAAATTTCAGCACCGCGGGCTAGCTCCCCTCCAGCCGCTATGCTGACATTTCAGCACTGGCAGTCAAATGGTAAGGCTTCAGGACACTAAGTGGCAGTATCAACCGTCATGTTCCGGGCAGATTGCCCTATAGGCAGGTTCTTCCCCTGGTGGTGCTAATCCACAGCACAAGCAATAGTAGATATATGAAGAAAGAGGCAGCACTCACCAGTATTGTTCAGGAATGGTCTCTTTAATCCAACATATTCAAGGATTCATGACAGGGTGCAGGGAGGTGACCACGGAGGGCGGACGACAATGCCGTTTCGCAAGAAAATTTGCTTCTACAGGTCCGGCCTCTGATTCCGGCACAAAACAGGATCGGAGCCCTCCACTTCTGTTTTTCCGGGGCTGTCAGGTTCTGTCTGGTGCATCCTGCAAAACACCGGACAGAACCTGACAGGGAAAAAGCGTTGTGTGAAGCTGGCCTTAAGTAACTCATTTGGATGTAATGAGTGATAGCTGCTGCACTGTGGAATCAGGGAGGACTGGACAGTCAGGTTGGTGATTGACAGCTCAGTCGCCCAATCTGATTCTGGGCGGTGCTGGGTTTCCTCCGATGTTCCTTGTTCTCTGTGATTGCCCAGCTACTTAGCTGCAGGGCTGTGAAGTCGGAATCGTGGGGTCGGAGAATTGATTCAGGGAAATTGAGGAGTCAGAGTTGAATGTTTGGCTTACTGACTTCACAGCCATGATTGTGGAGTCGGTGTTGTGGAGTCGGAGTCATGAAGTCGGAGTTGTCCATTTTTTGGAGTCGGATTCAGGGAAAATAAGCAGTCAGAGTCAGATGTTTGACTTGCTGACTTCCTAGTCATGTTTGTGGAGTCAGAGTCGTTGAGTCAGAGTTTGTGTCCATTTTGGTGTAGATGGAGTCGGATTAAGGGAAATTGAGGAGTTGGAGTCGGTATTTGGCTTACTGACTTCACAGCCGTGGTTATGGAGTTGGAGTCTGTGTCCATTATGGTGTATTCAGAGTCAGATTTGGGGAAATTGATGAGTTAGAGTAAGATATTTGGCTTACTGACTTCACAGTCATGGATGTTGAGTTGGAGTCATGGAGTCAGATGGTTGGCTTACTGACTTCACAGCCGTGGTTATGGAGTTGGAGTCAGTGTCTATTATGGGGGATTCAGAGTCCTATTCATGGAATTTGAGGAGTCAGAGTCAGATATTTGGCCTAGTGACTTCACAGCCGTGGTTGTGGAGTCAGAGTTGAGGAGTCTGAGTCTTTGTCCACTTTGGTGGAGTTGGAGTTAGAGTTGGATTCAGGGAAATTGAGTAGTCGGAGTCGTATGTTTGGCTTACTGACTCCACAGCCCTGGTTGTGGAGTCGGATTCATGGAATTGGAGTCGGATTCCATTTTGTTGGAGTCAGAGTTGGATTCAGACAAACTGAGGAGTCGAATGTTTGGCTTATTAATTTCACAGCCATGATTGTGGAGTCAGAGTCATGGAGTCAGAGTCAGAGTCCATTTTGGTGAAGCTAGAGTCAGATTCAGGAACATTGAGAAGTAGGAGTTGGATGTTGCATCATAGACCATAGAGACTATATGTTCTACCCGAGGAAAGAAAAACGAATAGGAAAAGTATGAGAGTGCCGGGTGTCAAATAAAATCTTAACAACAAAGAAAGATACTTTTAAGTGAATAAAATAAAATAAGAAAAACATAAGGCCATTATCCAGGAGACATTGAGAGCTCCGTATTCCTGCTGCGGTAAAAGCGATTGTGTCACTTTCTCTGTGCCACATACACCGGCTCAGGGTGACCTCTTAGTGAGAAGAATTTAGCTGTCACACCGAGAATACATCTATACCGGCCAATGCAAATTCTGTGTACAATCCACAGAAATAACTATAGATAACTATAGATAACACTTGTTGTTAAAGTGATACTATGTAACACCAGCATTGGTTTTACTCTATAGGTAATGTAACTATGAAAGGAGGAGTGCATAAGTAGAGTTGGGAAATTGCTGCAAAGAAGGAAAGTAATTAAAGGGGTTTTCCACCATTAGGAGAACAACGTCTGAATCGACGTTTTTTCTCCTCGTTAAAACAATAAACCCTGTAGATCTTTTATTATAAAAATGAAAAACATAACAACAATAACAGAAACATAACAAAAGTAACAATCAGAACATGATCAATATAACAAGATCTGGTCCAGCCGCTCGCTCAACAATAAACCCTGTACTCACCTCCTGTGCTGCCACCATTCCAGCGCAGTTGGTAACCGCGGCTCAGGGCTCATTTGACATTGTGACATCACATGAGACCCACGTCCAATCACCTCTGGCTTCCTCCTCACTTTCAGACATAGAAGCTATCAACAGGAAGTGATCATCAGTCACAACGTCACCTTGTTTGGTCTGAAGGCGGAAAAAAGGAAGCCGGCGGTAATTTTACATAATGTTACAATGTTGCATGAGCTCTGAGATGCGGTTACCTGTAAGAGAGTAAACTAATAAGCTGCTAAAACCAAGCAGACTGCCATTTTGTAATGGCCCAGGAAAGAAAAAAGCACGGTCTCTGGCTGCCTTGGTGACGGCTCTGTCAGTTGCTCCTGTGGTTGTTGATCGCTCTCTGCGGTGGCCATTACTAGTGTAAGGATTACAGCAGAGCCAGTGCAAGCTATATGGGCCTTTAAAGTTGTTTGCAAGCCCTGTTGTGTGGACTAAAGACTTTATCTTGAACTGAGCAAGTGTCCAGCATCCGAGGAGAGGCTGAGGAGATGTTCCCCCTGATGAAGCGAGTGATTGGCGTCCAGGAAGGCCGTGAGTGACTGCGAAAGGAGAGACGGCGTCCGGTGCCGCCCACATTGGGAGGATCCTGACAAGGAGGCTGAGGAGATGTTCCCCCTGATGGAGCGAGTCATTGGCGTCCAGGAAGGCCGTGAGTGACTGCGAAAGGAGATCCGGCGTCCGGTGCCATCCACATTGGGAGGATCCTGACAAGGTCCTGACAAGCCCTGGAAAAGAGTGCTCCACAGATTGCACCCCAAGCTCACAGAACTAAAGTACTGGACATGTGAATCTGGCATTGGCTGCCCACGTGGAATATACACCGGTGTAAAGCTACATTTGAGGTTGATGGTACCATAGTTTTGAGATACCCGGGTATCCCTGTGCTAAGTGAATAGCCAGCATTGATATAGTGTAATGTATTGTTATTAGCTGTGATAAGTTATACTCAGTGCGCCATCTCAGAGGTCCCATCAGACCGCCCACAGTTGATGTACATAGCCTTTAGTTAAGTTAAATCCTTGATAAGTCTAACATGTAGGTAAATTTGCTCCTGGTTCTGAGTGTGATTTACATACCCTGGGAACTCTGAGATCGGTGCATTTATGTCGGCTAACGCTGAGGGTGTTAAACTGTTATTGGTAATATTTTAAGGGGATTTTGAGACTTTTACATTCCTTACTGAACCATACCTTGATCCCCATATCAGTAAAAATACTGTTGTTTATTTCTGCCTCTGTCTCAGTCTGTGACTCACTGGATCTTAATAGGACCTCCGGTCATCACATACCTATAACACTAGAACGGCGGCAGCACGGGAGGTGAGTACAGGGCCTTTTATTTTATCGGGAAGAATCATGTAGATTCCGAAGGGGTTGTCCTAGTAGTGGACAACCCCTTTAATTACTTTCCTTCAATACTTTGCAGCAATGTACCATGGCTCGGGGCTCATGTGACATTGTGATGTCACACGAGACAAACGTCCAATCACTGCTTGCTTCCTGTTTTCCACCTTCAGATTAACAGGATGTGACGCTGCAGGTACCAACCACTTCCTGTTGATAGCTTCTATGTCCAAAAGGGAGGAGATGGAAGCCTGCAATGACTGGACGTTGGCCTCATGACGTCACAATATCACATGAGCCCCGATCCGTGATTACCAACAGCACTGGAGCGGTGGCAGTACTGAAAGTGAGTACAGGGTTCATTATTTTAACAGGGAGAACCAAGTCGCATGATGTTACAATGTCACATAAGACCTGAGCCGCAGTTACCGACAGAACTACAATGGCAGCACTACGGACAGTGAGTATAGGATTTATTATTTCAACAAGGAGAAACAAGTCTATTCAGAAAGGGTTGTCCTAGTAGTGGACAACCCCTTTAAAGGTTATAGTGATTAATAACTATTCTACTTATAAGTTCAGTGTTTTTTGGAATCTAATTCCTCAAAACTATAGAAGACTATAAAAAGGTTTAGCAATGTTAAAAAATGCCTATACTCACCTTACCACTTACGTCTCTGGCACCTCCGTTTCTCACAGTCATCTATCCAATGCTTGTGACATCATCTTATCACTGCCATGAGCACTGGAATCCTCTCCGCTCTGATGTAGTCCATGGCAGTTCTGTGAATGTGCATGCAAGGTTACAGAGCATGTTATGGCATCATGAACTTGTTGACTTTTGCAAGCGTTCTGGGCCTCTTCCGAGCTGGAAGTCCCGGCCGAGCTTGAGGAGGCCTGAGGTTTCAGTGCTCAAGGTGGTGAAAAAAGATGAGTCAACAACCAGTTGGGTAAAATAGAGAAGGCAGTGTTCAGCAATCTATTAGTCTCATGCTGTACAAATCTACTACCCTCTATTATGTCACAAGTCCTGGAGTCTAAGTTTGTGGGTCACTAATGTAAGAATAAATACAACATTTTTAATTACTGGGTGGTTGGCCTTAATTGATCTTTACCACTGAGAACCAAGAAATGCATGCATCGTTTCTGGTCCCAAAAACAAGATTTTAGGACAGGGTTCCCCAACCTGTAGCTTAGTAGCCACATGTGGATCGAGGGCCCATGATGTGTGGTTCGCAGCTGTCTTCCAGCTTGGTGCATTAGCATCAGGTCTAGCAACCATCTATTAAGCGCATAGCTTCAGATGGTGACTTTTGTGTGATGCCCCATGTAGAAGAGCAGACCTGAAAGGGGGTAAGGTAGGAAACACTAGATCTTGATAAACTGTCTCGGTGTGATTTCTGGGTAAAAGCTTTGGATGTCATTATGCCGGTAATGGGAGCTCTGGGTGTCATTACTGTGAGGGCGGCGGGAGCTGGATGTGGCTCACAACCCTCTCTCAGAGCTGAATGTGGCTCTCAAGATCAGAAAGGTTAGGGATCAACCAAAAATGTCAACCCCCTCTACCAAGAAACTCATTTAAAAGAAAACTTATCTATTGTACTGAAGAGTCTCAGTTGCCCCCAGGATAAATGTAGACCCTCACCAATTCCAACAGAAGTGACAAGTGTCAAAGGTTCCAAAAAAGTGTCTCGAAAGAAAGCATTCCCTCCTTCACCGGTCCGGTGCTAAATCAGGGTTTAGGAATGAAAACGTTCTGTTGATGCACCTTGTCTACTGGAGTCCTAGTTGAACCCTTTCAATAGGAGGCAAGACGTTCTCTTATCACATATATCCCCTTGAACATTGTTGTGTTTGACAGTGGCCTCAGTGGCCTACATGAGAGACAGCCATTAAAATGAAACAGTGGCCCCATAGTGCAGGAAAGAGTCAAGATGACAAAAGCGGTTATATTGTAGCGAGAACTTCAATGACATCCGTAAAAAAAGAATGTTGGAATATTTGTAAATAATAACCATAGAATTAATAAAGTAGATACATTGAGAAGTGTTTTCCTTTAATTTTTGGCTGTCTCGTTTCGGATCTGGTCACTACTGAACTCACATTCATACACAGGGTATCTATTACACGATCCGACTTCACGACACCGGGTAAACTTGATGTCGGCACTGTAGAGATCAATCATCATTATGAAGCTCGGTCTAGTTGATGGCATAAAGAGATACTTCTCATACGGGCTTGTGGACATATTTGCATTATTTTGCGACTGTCTGTCATGCAGAAACTTGTGATCAGACAGTGATTGACAGGCCAATCACCGGCATTGTGCACCGAGAAGCTTCAGATATAGCGAGACCTGTCCCCGCACAATAACCGCGTAATGTATTCCCACTTACTGGCATACAAGTTGGAAGGTGGATGATAATACCAGCAGACTCAAGAATCCCACATGAGTTGTGAATACATTTTTCTAAGTATAATAAGCAGAATTATCTGTTTGCAAAATAAGTGACATCAAAATTACGGCATCGTTATGTTGCGCAACGTGAACAACTACCTGTGCGATGTTCAACAGAAAGCCCGGAAAATTACACATCACTCAGGATTCACTATTCTTAGCTGAAAATATATGTAATAATATTTGTAAATGAACAAAAACTTCAAACTGAAAAATATGTGGAACATTATTTCATATTTGAAGTAATATTTTACAAAGAATGTAGAAGCGCCAATAAGGAATCCAGGCCGATTATTATGGCTATATCATTTCTCAACAACTTTGGATTTTGGCAAATCTAACATTTTTTTGGATTTGCACGAAATGGTGGTCAGACAGTTAATAATTTCTGCCTTTTTTTTGAGTGACAGGAAGGGTTAAAATAATGACATTTATTATGCTCACTTCATCCTAGGCCGTCATTTGTCTTTACGCCTCTTCTCCTTGAGCTTCTTGGTCACTGTGTTGACTTTCTGCTCTTCATATACTTCTGATGCTGACACAATTGACTGGCTTCATGTGGTCATGTGTGGGGCAATAAATGTCATTGACTAGCATCACCCTTCTAGTGAACACTTGAGGTAAATCACTGCCTTCATGTGTGAAAGAACTGAAGACCATCGTCATGCCTTGGTCTTGGGACTTGATCTGGTGGCCTCTTGATCCGTGGTCAGTTTCTTTCCCTGCTGAGCCACAGACTGGTAGGCTTCTGTCCAAATGCAGATGGCTCTTTAATTGTTCCTTTTCTTCCGTTGCTCTGATGTTATTCAGCTGTTTTTAATTTATAATTTTGTCTCTGTCCTATCATATCCCAGGTGGAGCTATTTATATTCTCCTTGCACCTGCCTTCTCTGCTGGCTCTATTTTCTTGGTGGACTTATGCTAAGAAGTTCCAGCCTTGCAACTAAGGGATTTTGTTAGGTAGAGAACAGTGTTATTTCTCATTTGCTTTGCCTACCCCTTTCTTCCGTTTTCTGTTAGGTTGGCAGGAGGTTACCCTTGCTTGGATTTATCATTCTCTTTTTTTCCCCTCGTGCACGTTCTTTCAGTTTCCGTTCCTTGTGTCCCTGTCTACCTCTACACTGTTTCCTTACCTTGGTTAGATGGGTATCGCTTCCTCCACTCTGGTTCCTCAGGAAAAAACAAGAAACAGTTCAATGGTCTTTCAGGGAGCCAGGTTGTTTTTCAGTTATGCAGCTAGATATATTCAAGCATGTATGGGAACAAGTTGGGTGTTGGTGTGGCTTCTGAATGGTAGGCTTTATTTCTCCCTGTACCCATGTTTGAGTTATTTCGTGCATAACATTTGGCATGGCATGGACCAAGGAGGCAACAAAAAACAAAAAAGGGCTTGGACAGGGGGATTATAAATATGGTATTATTTTTATTTAGTTTTATTACTTTTCTTTAATTTTTACAACTTTTTTAACTCTTTTCTCACTTTTCTTCATTAGGCTTTGAAGTCTGGAGAAACCTTGGTGTATAGTAAACTTCCTTTCAGGACAATCTTGGTCAATCTCAATCTCTCAAACATGTGAACCAAATCAATCAAATCTGCTTGAAACAAATCTATAATTATGACCAGTCATATTCTCAGTCGCTAAGATATAACAATGGTTTTTAAAAGGTTTTAGCTTTTACAAAATTTTAAAAGAACACTCTAAATAAAACTGATACATGTTGGTATCTCTGGTGCAGGTCCCATGGCGGTGGTGAATTACTCATACATTTTGTCACAAGTAGTTCTCATGCTGGGGAGAGATCTGGCCAGTCTGTATCCAGAAGGTCACAACGCCTTATTGACCGTAGAACTTCAACTAGTGTTTAAATGTATTTGCTTTCTTTTGCGGGATTAAGGACTCTTTCCTTGCTAGCTGTCTCTGTTGCATTAATTCTCAGATGCAGTATTTTGTGGTCACTCACCTCCGCTATAAGTAGATACACATCTTATCATCTGATGCTGGTTATAGAATCGTTTCTATGCTGTTCACTTCAGGAGGAGCTTGTCTCTAGAAGATACTGTGGAGCCATGCTTTAATGCAGTTCTGGAGTCTTGTTGCACTGGAGACGTTCGGAGTGCTTTTCTGTATATTTTTTGCCCTCTGTTTGTTTACCATTTTGCTGTGCTGTATTATTTGCAGAGGTGGGTCTAGCGAACTCACCAACCTTCTCACTAGCCATGTTGAATTCAGGGTGACTGAGGACTTAGACACGTGACGTTGACTGGGGGGAGGATCCGTATAGGGATGTTAGGGAGTGCAGGGCACAGACTTAGGTGAGTCTCAGGAGGTGTCCAATTTCCCCACTCCCTACCGCCAGCTTCTTCTTTCTATTCCCCTCTGTGTTTTGACGCACGTCAGGCGTCTGTGACATTTTGTCCTTTCTAGTGATGGACCATTACAATCTATCAGTTTTGTATCAACATCCTGTATCATTTATTTCTATAATTTTTTCATATAGCTTGGATGGACCTTCATGATTGGGTCCTGATAAAGCCATCCCCATCGCCCCCTGCTGCACAAATGTCCATAGTGTGGCAGAGTTGTATGAAGTGACCATTGGGAATACTTCCTTCCATACCATGCTACACTATAGAAAGTATGGATACAAGATCTAGTCTTGGATCTAGGTAGACCACAGGACCTAAAATGTTTTTAATTTTCCCAGTTATCTAATAATAATTTGGAGAAATCTAATCCAGTATATATGTGATACGGAGAAAAAATAGCATGGGATTGTACATGTACAGGTTTGTGGTCCCTGTTTATAACAGAAGTCACAACATTCCGCCTTATCATTCACCTCCGAGAAATCTGTCGACTCCAAATTCAATCCAAATGTGTTTATTTACCAAACAAGACAGTATTGAGTCACATGGTGTCACATATGGTATGATGGGAAAAGAGCGGCTCGAGAGCACATAATACTGCTCAAGTTAATGAACTACTATGGATACAAGGACACAAGTAATATTAAACACAAATGCTCTGTACTTATTTATTTCCATCTATTTACGTGAAAAGTCCCATAGATTCTCTCATCGCATACATACCAGTATTTACTGTGAAACCTTTCACAGCATTTTAGCAATGCAAAATATAAACTGCTAAGAAATGCCTGTGATGTGTCTTATTCAATAACACTTGTGACATGTAGACACCTAACCCCACACACTGGATACAGAGGGTAGATATTCCTGCACGGATCTGAGGTTCTTTGATATATCACGGTTAGGTTTGCAGCTTCAAAGTATCGCGCCCATTATTTATGTAACATATCAGCATTTTTTTTACTTCTGAAAAGCAAATCTGCATAGGGATTTCATCTAGGTAGAACCACTCACATTCTATCTATCTATCTATCTATCTATCTATCTATCTATCTATCTATCTAAATCAAAAAAGGGTTATTGAGCAGCGTTTCTTGTTTAGCAATAATGTTAGGTGCTGATCAGTCTTTGAGGTGGTATCCAACCACCTATTCCAGACAAATAAATGCAAAAAAGGCTGCAGCACTCCAAGTTGAGATGTTATTTCGCCTTTATTGGCCTTCAGGTATAAGATAGCGACGTTTCGGTCAGTTAATGACCTTCTTGGCTGGAAGAAGGTCATTAACTGACCGAAACGTCGCTATCTTATACCTGAAGGCCAATATAGGCGAAATAACATCTCAACTTGGAGTGCTGCAGACTTTTTTGCATTTATCTATCTATCTATCTATCTATCTATCTATCACATGGACCAATTTAAATCCACTTTTTTTATCTTTTGGAAGTCTGCCATCTTTTATTTTTTCTTTATATTTAAAGCAGCTGAAATTGGTAGAGTACATGTCATCAATAAGGCTGCAAAGACCTTGAGATAGCTGATTGGTTTTACCCATCATGAGATGTTTCTTGTGTAGCATCAGTTGAAGTAGCTAATATTATTTTCACTAAGTAGCAGGATTGCTTTATAATTCCTGATAGGTGTCAGTTGGTGACATGACTTTCCATGGCTTTTTGTGCCTCTCTCTCTTCATATGTTCAATGCTTATTTCACCAGATCTATCTATCTATCTATCTATCTATCTATCTATCTATCTATCTATCTATCTATCGGAAAAAAGGACTGCAGCACTCTTCTTAGGATATTTTTTAAGCCTTTATTGGCCTTCAGGCAGGTGGTAGCTACAACCTGCCTGAAGGCCAATAAAGGCTTAAAGAACATCCTAAGGCCCCATTCACACACTGCTTTTTTTGCTGTGTATTTTTACGCACAAGCTCAAAAAAAGCCAGGAGTGGAACAATCAAAATCAGGAGTGGCACACTCAGAGGTAAGGTCTAATAGAAACAAGTGCTCCACTTATATGTTTAATCACCCACTCCTGGTTTGTGATAAGCTTGTGCTTAAAAATACGCAACAAAAAAAGCAGTGCGTGAATGGGGCCTTAAGAAGAGTGTTGCAGTCCTTTTTTCCTATATATAATATGTATATGTGGTGGCTGATCCCTACCTAGGACTGATGTTTAGCACCTAGCTTTGCTATTTGAAGCGCTGCTCTAAATTTTTTTTCATATCTATCTATCTATCTATCTATCTATCTATCTACAGATATATATATCCATCTATATATCGCTATCATCTATACTTCTAGATTTCAGCTTCTTATAATCATTCCCTTCCACTACATTTACTCACACCTCTCCTCACTCTTTTCTGGATATAGTTCTCTAATCTTACCACTTTGAAGGAGCTCAGCTCTGTTAATCTGAGGTGTTCGTTGCTATTGCAGCTGCAAAGTTTCCTATTGGAGATTTGGACTTCTTTGGTATCTCTGTTTTCTTGCCTGTTTTGTCTGTGCATTCCCTTGCACTGCTGCTCCTTCACTTCCTTGGAGTGGTAACATATAGGTGAGTCATATCTAGGAGTATGGCAAGGTAGGAGACCCAGACATCCTCATCTTCAGGGGCATCCCTGGGTACAGGAATATGCGGCACCCCAGGGTTCGGTTGCCACAGTGGCATTACCTCCCTCCCAGGAGGTGATGTCATGCCTGGAAGCAAGAAGGGGTCCCCACGCCAGGTAATTCTCAGCATACAAAACTTTTCCTGCTTCGAGCCTGAAGCAGGAGCTCTAACCCGGTTTCAGGGGAGCAGCAGGAAGTGCGCACTAGAAAGACAGTTGGACCAGTGATAAAAGAGGAGACAAACAGGAAGTGGAGATCAGTCAGTGTGAGGTAACGGGAGATGATCTGAGGAGGGGGAAGATAGGAGAGATGTGGAGGAGAGCTCTGAGGGGAAATTGAGCTGCGACAGAGCTCATCCTGGAGCTGAGTGCCATAGAAAAGGACACTGGAGTCCTGAGTTGTGGGGTACTGAAGACTCAGCAGCTGGGTCCAGAGGGCAGAAGACTGCAAGTCTCCTGTCCACACCAAATAGCCGACGGCACAGCAGCATATTAGAGCCCGCAGCCGCAGGAGAGGAGTGGCACCTGGAAAAGGCCCAAGCTGCCTGCCATACGGGTAGGAACAACTAACCACGCAGGAAGAGGGTCACAGCGTAGCTTTAGACAGCAAGGACCAAAAGGAAGAGCGTAAAAGGGAGGCCTCTGAATTCCCCTGGTGTGGTGTGGTGGATCACTCAATTACTTCCAGGCCACCGGACATCCATTACCATCTGTAATAAGTGCCCCGGACTGCATCTGTAACCATAATGTAAAGGTAACTATAAGGTTATAGGTAATATGTCCTCCGGTTCTTTCTCTGCGTCTGTCACTCTGTACCCCAACAATCATCACAGCCCTGTTTGACTGTATCATCTGCCCTGGGCCCTGCTTGACCTGTGGGGAGCTGTGTCATCTTTGCTGCGTCATCAACTGCCCCAGTGGTCCTGAACTGCAGCGTCGGCCCTATATAGCCAAACACCACAGGTGGCATCACATATTCCCATATAAACTATTTCCCCATTTAATGACACCGCCGGGGTCACGGAACGGGGCACAGCCCCTTGACTTCCCCAGAAATGGACCGACTCGCCCCGGTCCAGAGTACCCCACGGCCCTGGTGGGCATGTCGGATAGCCTAGAGAGCCCTAGCTTGACAGTCAGTTAAGGAGCCCTTACTCCATTGCCTTTCTACAGTCATAACATGAAGCATTGCTTTCAAATACATTGTATCCACTTTGGTTCGTTAAAGAATTCCTTTACAATTCATTTTTACATACGGTAACTCTGACATTTTTTCTCCCAATAGGGGATCCATAGGAACAAACAGTCATTTTATATATTATTTGCATTGCTTTATTATTATTAATGCAGAAACAAATGCAAAATACTAAAATCTTTCCGGTGACTAATTACACAGTAAAGTGATAATGAAGTGGACCGTTTAGAACCCGATACAAATTGTGAAGCAGAAGGAAGCTTCTACCTATGTACATGTAACTCTCGGGGGATCGTTGAATTTTCTGCAGTTAAGGGAAATGTATTCTGTATTTAATTTTAGTTAATAAAATTCTATGTGTCTGTGCAAGAGAAAGAATAACTTCAACAATCAAATATTAATAAAGAACATACTGTTTTAATATATTTTTAATGTGATATTTAAAGTTTTATATACAAAAAAATTATTGCGAGAGGCCACAATTCCATTTGTCTGTATAGATGGCAACTGCAATAACTGGAAGATAGAAAAGTGTTTATAGAGTAAGGGCTCGTGCAGATGACAGTATCTTCAACCTTCCATTCAAAATATCGGATTGTACCAATGTTATTTAATAAGGCGGTGTTCACGGATGATTTATTGCTCCGAGTGTAGTCTTATTTGCGTGGACAATTTGCTTCTCGAGGATCAGATGACACTTGGCCACTCAAGCCTACGGGTCCATGGAAAATTCAGTCTGCACTCGGATGACATCTGAGTGCAGTTTGATCTTCACAGACTGACAAAATGGTGATGGGGAGAAACTTTTTTCTCTCTCCACCTCCAAAAAATACAGACCTCATTGTGATCAAACTCTGATCAGAGTCTGAGAAGCTTAATTGGACAATTTTTCTTGGATGGAGAAAATACGGTCATGTGAACCTAACCTAATAACGTCTTTAGGAAGAGATGGATTACTATGCGAAGACCAGGAGTTGAGCTGCATGCTGAGCCTTAATGGGGCTGTCAATTATTAGGACAACGTCTTGTGAATTGACTATTTTTCCCCAGTTAAAATAATAAACCCTGTACTCATCTTCCATGCTACACCTTCCATTCTAGCGCTTTCGGTAACAGCGGCTCGGGGCTTACATGACATTGTGACGTCATGCGAGCCTCATGACCCATCACCACCGGCTTCTTTCTTCTTGTTTTTGGACCAAATGATCTCTTAATAGAAAGTGAGTCTACCGCTCTACCACTGCCGCTCACTTCGTGTTGATTGCTCCGGTGTCCAAATGCAAGGAGAGAGACACAAGCGGTGATTGGACATGAGGCTTGCATGGCATCAAAGCGTCATGAGAACCCTGATCCTCTGTTACCAATAGCACTAGAATGGTGGTAACATTGAAGGTGAGTACAAGGTTTATTATTTTCAATGAGGAAAATAAGTCGATTCAAAAGGGGCTGTACTAGTAATGAACAACCCCTTTAAGGATTGGGCATGCAGCTCAACTCCTGGTTTTGGGACAGTAACCCATCTCTTCCTAAAGACTTTATTAGGCTGGGTTCACAAGACCGTATTTTATCCATCCAAGAAAAAAAGTCCAATTATGCTAATCATACCACCACTACAACAGTAATTCACTACGAGGACTACCCCTTTAACCCGTTCATGACAAAAGACATATATATGTCCTTGGCTGTGTCCCGCCCCCTGATACAACCTCACGCGATGAGCTCACATCCTTCCCTCCACATCTCATCTGATATCATCAGCTGAGATGTGTAGCTAACACCAGCGATCAGATCAGTGATCGATCGGTGATGTTAACCCTTTGAACCTCGCTGTCATTGACTGACAGCACAATCCATAGCACTGCATCAGGGATCGCGCAATTTCCCTTTGAGATTGGAGGTCCTGTGATGTGATTGCGGGACCTCCATCTGTTACCTTGACAGCTCGGGGTCCTCTGCACCTTGGAAGCTGTCTGCAATTGCTTCCTGCTGGCAATCTCCCAATGAAGTCATCAGTAGAAAGAGATAATTTATCTTGTGTTCAGATGGGCATCAGCTCATTGGTACATAAGAGAAGCGATCATACTGTGCAGCCCTGAGGCCCCCTAGTGGGCCAAGTGAAATAAATAAAAAAAGGTTTTTACAAATATGAAAAAAAATCAACTAAAAGTTTAAATCACCCAACTTGCCCCCATTGAAAATAAAACTTTAAAAAAAAATATGCCCTGACATGCCCTGCTCTGTTGGTCCGATTCCAGTCTCCAGACCGGAAGAATCAAAGTTACAACAACAATAAAGAAATTTACGAGCCTCAGAGAGATCAGGTAGCAAACGTATATTGGGAAAGTGTTAGTTAGGAATAGTTAGGACTAAAGAAAGGGGGTCAAATTAGTTAGCTGCCAGAGATGACTCTGCTGACTCTGTCCAAGTCTACACAGGAACAACTGGAAACAATAAGGCTTCAAAGCTGCGCTTGCTGAGCGCTAGCCTATATAATACTGTTTTCAAAGCCACTACTTATTATAGTTCGCTTCATAGCCCATAGATTAAATGAATGTTACTGTAGAGACGCATATTATCTTATATTTACACTCATAAGTACAGTCATTAAATCAATGGTAAGTTACAATCAATGTCTAAATATTTTCCATCCCTCTCTAATGAACTGAACATCTGTGGGTGCAGCGTGGGAAGATTAATTTTGTATGGCTATGGTTATTTAACATATTGTCGTTCATTTAAATTATACATATTTCTACGTGAGGATTTTCAGAGCTCGGATTTATGAACAGCATTTAATGCTCATCTGAGCGTAGTTAAACGGCTTATTGTGGGTGAGCGCATCTCACATTAGCAAAGTGCACAGTGAAGGCTATGTGCACCTTCACACTGATTTCCTTATATTGTTCCTTTCCTTTGCTTCCCAAATGTTAATTTTAAAAAATTACCCTGTTAATAGGCTTCATTAAAATCATATCCGTATATTCTTAATATGCCAGAGTGACCCTCAAAAAAATTTTACAATTCTCGAGAAAAGAGAGCTCCTGATCCTGGTTTTGATGGTCCTCTGTTGTCCACCTCCCTTCTCTCAGTGATAATGATAACAGAAGGAGAGTTTTACAAAGAGCTACAAGGAGGAGAGGTAAAAATATCATGTAGGGTAGACAACACAGAGTCAAAGAGGCAAGCACAGGGCATTTTTTTTTTACATATGTTTAAGTGTAGACAGCAACACCCATGATACAAATAGATCTTTTATCCAGCCTATATTACTGAGAGAGACACACAGAGCTCAAATTAGTCTATATTACTGAGAGAGATACATAGAGCTCACATCTAACCTATATTATTGGAGATACTCACAGACCTCACATCCAGCCTATATTACTGGGAGATACACAGACCTCACATCCAGCCTATATTACTGGGAGAGATACACAGACCTCACATCCAGCCTATCTTACTGGAGAGAGACACAGACCTCACATCCAGCCTATATTACTGGGAGAGACACACAGACCTCACATCCAGCCTATATTACTGGAGAGACACACAGACCTCACATCCAGCCTATATTACTGGAGAGACACACAGACCTCACATCCAGCCTATATTCCTGGAGAGACACACAGACCTCACATCTAGCCTATATTACTGGGAGAGACACACAGACCTAACATCCAGCCTATATTACTGGGAGAGACACATAGACCTCACACCCAGCCTATATTACTGGAGAGACACACAGACCTCACATCCAGCCTATATTACTGGAGAGACAAAGAGCTCACATCCAGCCTATATTACTGGAGAGACACACAGACCTCACATCCAGCCTATATTACTGGAGAGACACAGACCTCACATCCAGCCTGTATTACTGAAGAGACACACAGAGCTCACATCCAGCCTATATTACTGGAGAGACACACAGACCTCACATCCAGCCTATATTACTGGAGAGACACACAAACCTCACATCCAGCCTATATTACTGGAGAGACACACAGAGCTAACATCCAGCCTATATTACTGGGAGAGACACACAGACCTCACATCCAGCCTATATTACTGGAGAGACACACAGACCTCACATCCAGCCTATATTACTGGAGAGACACACAGACCTCACATCCAACCTATATTACTGGAGAGAACACACAGACCTCACATCCAGCCTATATTACAGGGAGAGACACACAAACCTCACATCCAGCCTATATTACTGGAGAGACACACAGAGCTAACATCCAGCCTATATTACTGGGAGAGACACACAGACCTCACATCCAGCCTATATTACTGGAGAGACACACAGACCTCACATCCAGCCTATATTACTGGAGAGACACACAGACCTCACATCCAACCTATATTACTGGAGAGAGACACACAGACCTCACATCCAGCCTATATTACAGGGAGAGACACACAGACCTCACATCCAGCCTATATTACTGGAGAGACACACAGACCTCACATCCAACCTATATTACTGGAGAGAGACACACAGACCTCACATCCAGCCTATATTACTGGGAGAGACACACAGACCTCACATCCATCCTATATTACTAGGAGAGACACACAGACCTCACATCCAGCCTATATTACTGGAGAGACACACAGAGCTCACATCCAGCCTATATTCCTGGAGAGACACACAGACCTCACATCTAGCCTATATTACTGGGAGAGACACACAGACCTAACATCCAGCCTATATTACTGGAGAGACACATAGACCTCACACCCAGCCTATATTACTGGAGAGACACACAGACCTCACATCCAGCCTATATTACTGGAGAGACAAAGAATTCACATCCAGCCTATATTACTGGAGAGACACACAGACCTCACATCCAGCCCATATTACTGGAGAGACACAGACCTCACATCCAGCCTGTATTACTGAAGAGACACACAGAGCTCACATCCAGCCTATATTACTGGAGAGACACACAGACCTCACATCCAGCCTATATTACTGGAGAGACACACAAACCTCACATCCAGCCTATATTACTGGAGAGACACACAGAGCTAACATCCAGCCTATATTACTGGGAGAGACACACAGACCTCACATCCAGCCTATATTACTGGAGAGACACACAGACCTCACATCCAGCCTATATTACTGGAGAGACACACAGACCTCACATCCAACCTATATTACTGGAGAGAGACACACAGACCTCACATCCAGCCTATATTACAGGGAGAGACACACAAACCTCACATCCAGCCTATATTACTGGAGAGACACACAGAGCTAACATCCAGCCTATATTACTGGGAGAGACACACAGACCTCACATCCCAGCCTATATTACTGGAGAGACACACAGACCTCACATCCAGCCTATATTACTGGGAGAGACACACAGACCTCACATCCAACCTATATTACTGGAGAGAGACACACAGACCTCACATCCAGCCTATATTACAGGGAGAGGACACACAGACCTCAAATCCAGCCTATATTACTGGAGAGACACACAGACCTCACATCCAACCTATATTACTGGAGAGAGACACACAGACCTCACATCCAGCCTATATTACTGGGAGAGACACACAGACCTCACATCCATCCTATATTACTAGGAGAGACACACAGACCTCACATCCAGCCTATATTACTGGAGAGACACACAGAGCTCACATCCAGCCTATATTACTGGAGAGACACAGAGCTCACATCCAGCCTATATTACTGGAGAGAGACACAGACCTCACATCCAGCCTATATTACTGGGAGAGACACACAGACCTCACATCCATCCTATATTACTAGGAGAGACACACTGACCTCACATCCAGCCTATATTACTGGAGAGACACACAGAGCTCACATCCAGCCTATATTACTGGAGAGACACACAGACCTCACATCCAACCTATATTACTGGAGAGAGACACACAGACCTCACATCCAGCCTATATTACAGGGAGAGACACACAAACCTCACATCCAGCCTATATTACTGGAGAGACACACAGAGCTAACATCCAGCCTATATTACTGGGAGAGACACACAGACCTCACATCCAGCCTATATTACTGGAGAGACACACAGACCTCACATCCAGCCTATATTACTGGAGAGACACACAGACCTCACATCCAACCTATATTACTGGAGAGAGACACACAGACCTCACATCCAGCCTATATTACAGGGAGAGACACACAGACCTCAAATCCAGCCTATATTACTGGAGAGACACACAGACCTCACATCCAACCTATATTACTGGAGAGAGACACACAGACCTCACATCCAGCCTATATTACTGGGAGAGACACACAGACCTCACATCCATCCTATATTACTAGGAGAGACACACAGACCTCACATCCAGCCTATATTACTGGAGAGACACACAGAGCTCACATCCAGCCTATATTACTGGAGAGACACAGAGCTCACATCCAGCCTATATTACTGGAGAGAGACACAGACCTCACATCCAGCCTATATTACTGGGAGAGACACACAGACCTCACATCCATCCTATATTACTAGGAGAGACACACTGACCTCACATCCAGCCTATATTACTGGAGAGACACACAGAGCTCACATCCAGCCTATATTACTGGAGAGACACAGAGCTCACATCCAGCCTATATTACTGGGAGAGATACACAGACCTCACATCCAGCCTATATTACTGGAGAGAGACACAGACCTCACATCCAGACTATATTACTGGAGAGACACACAGACCTCACATCCAGCCTATATTACTGGAGAGAGACACACAGACCTCACATCCAGCCTATATTACAGGGAGAGACACACAGTCCTCACATCCAGCCTATATTACTGGGAGAGACACACAGACCTCACATCCATCCTATATTACTAGGAGAGACACACAGACCTCACATCCAGCCTATATTACTGGAGAGACACACAGAGCTCACATCCAGCCTATATTACTGGAGAGACACAGAGCTCACATCCAGCCTATATTACTGGAGAGAGACACAGACCTCACATCCAGCCTATATTACTGGGAGAGACACACAGACCTCACATCCAGCCTAAATTACTAGGAGAGACACACAGACCTCACATCCAGCCTATATTACTGGGAGAGACACACAGACCTCATATCCAGCCTAAATTACTAGGAGAGACACACAGACCTCACATCCAGCCTATATTACTGGAGAGACACACAGACCTCACATCCAGTCTATATTACTGGAGAGACACACAGAGCTCACATCCAGCCTATATTACAGGGGGAGACACACAGAGCTCACATCCAGCCTATATTACTGGAGAGACACACAGATCTCACATCCAGCCTATATTACTGGGAGAGACACACAGACCTCACATCCAGCCTATATTACTGGGAGAGACACATAGACCTCATATCCAGCCAATATTACTGGGGAGACACACAGACCTCACATCCAGCCTATATTACTGGAGAGACACACAGACCTCACATCCAGCCTATATTACTGGAGAGACACACAGACCTCACATCCAGCCTATATTACTGGGAGAGACACACAGACCTTACATCCAGCCTATATTACTGGGAGAGACACACAGCCCTCACATCCAGCCTATATTACTGGGAGAGACACACAGAGCTCACATCGAGCCTGTATTACTGGGCAGGGGCATATCTAGGGGGTGCAGCCGGACCTTTTGCCCCGGGTGCAACTCTTGCGGGGGGTGCCGGCGGCACCCCCCCCCCCCCTCCCCTCACCGCTGCGGCTGGACGCGCTGTGCCCTGAATATCTCAACATACTCCCGGAAGTGGCGTTGTGCAGACAGCGGCCGCCGGAACTCGTTGCTATGGTTACGGACGGGTGAAGGAGCGCCGGGACGCTTAGTATGAGAGCCGGTGAGTTTGTGACTCAGCCTCAGGGGCTCCCCAGGTGGCATCCATCGCTCCCTGCTTACACCAGCATGGCGAGGGGAGCCGAGTGCAGCTGCTCGGAGTCTATGATAGGCTTCTTTCCAGCAGCCAGAGGGACTTGTGTCAGCGGCTGGCCAGAAGGCGGGCTCTGCTCTTTGATGTCGGGTCCTGGGATGGTCAGAGGACGGAGGAGCAGAGCTGCTGGCACGGTGCCGCGGCTTCACACATGTACTCAGTGCAAGTGCCAGCTGAAGACACTACAAGGCAGGGACAAGAACGGAGCGAGGCTGGCGGCGGCACTGGAGACACTTGTGTGAGGGGCACAGGAGGCAGTCCACAGCCCGCACAGCACTTGTGAGGGGAACCGAGGGGCGCGGGCTGGGGGAGAGCGAGCGACCGAAAGAAGTGAGGGGAGAAGAGGACCTTCCCCTGCTCGGTCTGCACACAACATGCTGAGGGCACACTGGCTGGCCGGGCTCATCTGTCACCTCTGCTACCTGCACATACGATCCTGGGAAAGCCGGCTTCACCCCAAGCAAAGTAATGTCACTGACAGCAGGGGCTGACAGCACTGGCCTGTACTCAAATGAATGAGAGTCACCACCTTGTGGGTATATAGATATATGTGTGGGGAGAGGGTATGATACATTGCACTAAATATGGGACTGGCTCCACTCATGACTGGCCACGGGACTGGCTCCTCATGACTAGACATGGGACTGACTCCACTCATGGAGCGGCGGGGCTGAAAGCTGACAGCACTACATCCCCTCCCCGCTTCTCACCTACTCTGGGGGGGGGAGAGGGGGCGCCGAAATAGATCTTTGCCCCGGGCGCCATGACACCTAGTTACACCGCTGTAACTGGGAGAGACACACAGACCTCACATCTAGCCTATATTACTGGGAGAGACACACAGACCTCACATCCAGCCTATATTACTGGAGAGATACACAGAGCTCACATCCAGCCTGTATTACTGGAGAGACACACAGACCTCACATCCAGCCTATATTACTGGGAGAGACACACAGACCTCACATCCAGCCTATATTACTGGGAGAGACACACAGCCCTCACATCCAGCCTATATTACTGGGAGAGACACAAAGAGCTCACATCGAGCCTATATTACTCGAAGACACACAGACCTCACATCCAGCCTATATTACTGGAGAGACACACAGACCTCACATCCAGCCTATATTACTGGAGAGACACACATATTTAACATCCTGCCTATATTACTGGGAGAGACACACAGACCTCACATTCAGCCTATATTACTGGAGAGACACACAGACCTCACATCCAGCCTATATTACTGGAGAGACACACAGACCTCACATTCAGCCTATATTACTGGAGAGACACACAGACCTGACATCCAGCCTATATTACTGGAGAGACACACAGACCTCACATTCAGCCTATATTACTAGGAGAGACACACTGACCTCACATCCAGCCTATATTACTGAAGAGACTCACAGACCTCACATCCAGCCTATATTACTGGGAGAGACACACAGACCTCACATTCAGCCTATTTTACTGGAGAGACACACAGACCTCACATCCAGCCTATATTACTGGAGAGACACACAGACCTCACATCCAGCCTATATTACTAGGAGAGACACACAGACCTCACATCCAGCCTATATTACTGGAGAGACACACAGAGCTCACATCCAGCCTATATTACTGGAGAGACACACAGACCTGACATCCAGCTTATATTACTGGGAGAGACACACAGACATCACATCCAGCCTATATTACAGGGAGAGACACACAGACCTCACATCCAGTCTATATTACTGGGAGAGACACACAGACCTCACATTCAGCCTATATTACTGGAGAGACACACAGACCTCACATCCAACCTATATTACTAGAGAGACACACAGACCTCACATCCAGCCTATATTACTAGAGAGACACACAGACCTCACATCCAGCCTATATTACTGGAGAGACATACAGACCTCACATCCAGCCTATATTACTGGAGAGACACACAGACCTCACATTCAGCCTATATTACTGGAGAGACACACAGACCTCACATCCAGCCTATATTACTAGGAGAGACACACTGACCTCACATCCAGCCTATATTACTGAAGAGACTCACAGACCTCACATCCAGCCTATATTACTGGGAGAGACACACAGACCTCACATCCAGCCTATATTACTGGAGAGACACACACACACCTCACATCCAGCCTATATTACTAGAAGAGATACACAGACTTCACAAAGAAATAATAAGGTGTATTAAGTAGTTTTCTTGGGATTTTTGGTATAAAAAATTGCAAATTTAGAGACAAGAAATTCATAATTATTATTCTAATGGCAGGGACATAACTACAATAGGTGCAGGGGTTGCAACCACACAAGCGCCCTAGAGCCTAGGGGACCCAAAGACTAATGCTATTAAAGATTTGCAATAATAGTGGGCCCCGTTGGAGCTTTTGCATCGGGGCTGGTTCTATATCTCCCATTCCCCCCGTTAGTCCAATTTTATGTAAAATTGCCCAAGAATGACCTTTTCATATCTTAGAAAATCAGCCATAGTCATAAAACGATCTATGAATATTTGATTTAATTTTTTGTTCTCTCTGTAAACTCCCTTGAAATCAATCGGCAATTGATTTTGTTATCTCTAACCATTCAATCGATTACTTTTTCTTAGGAAGAGATACTGATCCCCTCATCTGGTAAAATTAATCTCATTATTCACAACAAAAATAAAGAATAATTGGTAATCTTGGTGGAACATGATAAATAAATAATATAAAATAAATTTTTGCTTTGAGAGTCTACTTAATGACAGAAAATCTGAGTTAGGATGACCTGAATTAGGAGAGTTTGGTGCTTCGTCAATGAATATTAATCACAAGTGCAAAGATTCTATTATATAAAGAATGGCCATTAATTAGTCCTATAACATGAGATAATTGACCTAAAATATCTCCTACGCCCTATATATAGCTGTACTACCCGGCTACGACGCCCGGGTTAATAAATAACTGCTGTTAGCTATAACAAAATAGAATTTGAATATGTCAAATTAATGACCTGTAGGAATATAGAAGCTGAGCTGTGATTGGTTGCTATAGGCAGCCTAATAAATCTCCAGCCAACAGTAAACCCTCCCCCCGGCCAGGCAGTATATGTTACCTCACACATACACATAAAAGACAGCTCATGTCACCGACATCTGCCTTAATTCCCTATATGGCACATGTGTTGCACATTGGCTGTTTTTAATGTGTCCCTATAGGGTGTGTATGTGTGTGTGTCCATGTGACGGGGGCTTGTGTGGTGTGTGTGTCTGGGTTGTGTGTGTCTCTATGGTGTGTGTGTGTCACTGTGGGGTGTGTGCATGTGTCCGTATAGGGTGTGTATGTGTGTGTATCCCTGTGGGGGGGGTCTGTGTGGTGTGTGTCTCTTTGGGTGTGTGTGTGAGTGTCCCTGTGGGGTGAGTGCATGTGTCACTATAGGGTGTGTGTGTTTGTGTCCATGGGGTGAGTGTGTGTGTCTCTGTGTTGTGTGTGTCTCTTTGTGGTGTGTGTGTGTGTTCGGGTGCGTGGTGAGTATCCAATGTTGGGGCTGCACCTTAGCGACTATACACTTGCTGTTACTCTTTGTGTGCATGTAGTGTGTATACATGTCCCCGTGCGTGGTGAATATCTCATGTTGGGGCCCCACCTTAGTAACTATATGCTGGTATATGCTGTTGGTCTTTGGCGCTGTCGTTAAGCCCTTCTCATTCACAACTGTCAACTGTTAACTGTCACTTTTTCCCCATTATGTAGATAGGGGCAAAATTGTTTGGTGAACTGGAACACGCAGGGTTAAAATTTCGCCTCACAACATAGCCTATGACACTCTCGGGGTCCAGACGTGTGACTGTGCAAACGTTTGTGGTTGTAGTTGCGACGGTGTAGATGCCAATCCCGGATATACACACATACACACATACATACACACATTCAGCTTTATATATTAGATATACTTGATTTGATGACCAATATTTTTGTCGTTGGCAGCTTATGCTCAAGAGCTGATCTTCCTGTTCCAATGAGCATCAGAAAATCCATTTTGCAAGCTAAATGGAGCTCTCTTTGCAAAGACACAAAACCTGGTGAATGAGAGGTAGAAATTCCCAGAGACAAGCCTTTATGGTCCTGTGCATAATCTGTAGGGGGTTAACAATATTGAGGAGTGAGCACTACCATGGTCAAGTGCTCTTTACTCAAGTTGAACAGGTTGGACGCTATGACAGTCTCGTTTCGAGTAATGAGTATAATGGAAGACAAATATTGGGTTGTCTGGCTCTCTGCCCACATACAGCCAGCCATAAACAGAGTATTTTTGACGGGAGGGATTTTACACATGGCATCCAAACGGGTTTTTACCCCAAGGACAGGCATTCAGAGACTGCTGCGGCTCTCACTGGGATGTTGGTTCCATTCGTTCAGTGAAGGTATCCAGCTCTTTGTGTCGGATCTTTCATGAATGACACATTCGAGAATCCGCGATACTCTATTGAGTATTGAGCATACCCAAGCACCTACAAAACTCTACTGGGTAATGAATGTATCCAAGCACCCACAGAACTCTATTGAGGAATGAACATACCCAAGCACCCACGATAATCTATCCAGTAATGAGCGTATCCAACAACCCACAAAACTCTATCGATTAATGAACGTACTCAACAACGCACAAAACTCTATTGATTAATAAATGTATGACCGCCCCGGACCTGATTTTGACATTATACAGCCCTATGGGGCCTGATGGAGCCGGATGGCAGCTATCTGCCATTTGGTTTCCATCTGTCTTGGAGGATCCGGGACAATTCCTATCTTTCTCCCGGACAGAAAAACGCTGATTGCAATGTTTTTGTGTCCGGGACGAAAAATCTGCCCAAATTGGATCCTCCCAGATCCGGGGCAATCCGGCGCTCCATAACATGGGAGTTTATGGCGCCGGATTGCCCAGATCCGGGAGGATCCGGAATCCGGACACCTGCGGCTGCAGTTCAGCGTGAGCTACGCTAAACTTCAGCACCAGGGAGCTGTCCCCCTGTGAAGTGGTTCAGCACCATTTCAGCAGGGGACAGCTACCTCAGCCGCACTCTGCAGCATCCGGCTACAAACAGGACCGGAGGACATATTTGTCTGGAGCTGTCAGGCTGTGTCCGGTGCCTCCTGCAAAGCACCGGACACAGCCTGACAGGGCAAAAATCATGGTGTAAAGCCACCTTTAGCTATACTTATCACTACAACTCACTTTTATATGTCCCCCTTCCCCCAAAGGAGTGAAGGGGCCAGAATGCAAGGAAACACGCAGATAAAAACAAGCAAGTAAACAGGCAGCAAAAGGATTGCATATCTTCATCGGAAGAAAAAGCTTTGACGCTGCAAAAGGAGTGAACACCTCAGCACTTTAGAGACAAGCACCTGAAAAGTGGTCAGTATTGAGAATTGATATCCAGCATGGAGTGATGCCAGGAACGGGTATATATAGCAGAAGGGAAAGATAATCATAAGCTGCAGCAGGGATAAAGGTTAAGGGTGTATACTCTCGATCTGTGAACGCAGCATTTTGCACTCAGCGTCTTGCTGCTGCATCCAAAATGCTGCATTGTACAGTAGAATCATAGTGGATGGGAGTTGTAGAAATCCCGACTGCAGCTTTTGACAGTTGCAGTGTGGGTTCCCGGACTCCCGCATCTCTGCAGCATGTTCATTTCATTCTGTGGAGTTGGAAGCAGCTGCCATTGGCTGAATAAAGGGCGAAGCTGCCCTGCATCCACCGCAGATGGTGAGTACAGGGCGGCTAGTCTCCCCTGCGTTCACCGGCGTGTTCCCTTAGATCCGGAGGCGCAGCGTCCAACACTCAGCACCTCTGGATAGTGAACACATACCCTTAGGGGAACTCTTAGCTAGTGGCGAAAGGGTACTTAACCCCATCTGCATAGAAAGGAAAGTACATCTACAAGGGGGCTCTACAGAAGACCTGCGATTAATTAGACACCGAGACCTCCTGATCCCAGGTTCCCAAGAGGTAACACCAAGACGTGATACACTTCGGACAATACAAAAGCATGATAAAAACACAAGTGAAAAACTCAATAAAAAATGCAGTAAAAAATAGGTGCAGAAAATCTGTAACATCAAAAGTTACCAAATACTCATCGAGGTAACGTTGCCTTACAGAATGCGTTACGTCACATGTTGAGCACAGTCTTAGTATCTCCATTATTTTCAATGTAGACAATAGTCATGTCTATACAACTACTCGTATTAAAATTGCAAATAAAAATCTAGAATGCGTTTTATTCTACAAGAATTCAAAAACTCACCATCTTCTTGTCATTTAGAATCTTAGAAGAACATGTTTTTACCGTATGTATTTTCTACTCTTTCTCCATAGCAGCAAAGTACCGAAAGATCATCGACAAGGTCTCGAAAAAGAAACAATGAAACCAATGAAAATTACTGTTGCGGAACGAGAGCAATTCCCTCTGAGCCGGTATGGAGGCGTGCCCTGTTCTTCAACTATATCGATTTCTCATGATATTTATTCCCATTCATCACCTTATTAGAATATACATTTTCCACGATATGAGCTACATTAGGATATTCATTAGAAATCCATTGCTTGGTAATAGCCTATAGTCACACCAGCCTAAAGTTATTATCAGGGCTCAGTTATCGGTGAATTGATTCTTTTCAATTTCTCTTCCTCGCGTACGTGGAACTTTTCAAGGTTAAAATATCTGAACAATTCGTGTTCACCTTCCATTACTTCAGCCGGGAGGAGAATGGATACTGAATGCATATTTGAAAGCTGAGTCAATTTCAGATTGCGGCTTGAACACATTTTCTTCCCTGGATATGAATGTTTGTGGCAAAGAAAATATTTGTTCTTCGAGTCGACGTCTTTAGAAATATCAAGCTGTTTGCGAAATGTTTTTGTTGCATTAAGTGTTTGTATTATACTTTTATATTACTGTACTTTACAGGCTAGATGTCCTATCGCCAGGAAAGGTTAATGGACGCCCGATTACCCAATTCTTTAACTACATAATGGAATAGACACTTGACTTCTGACACATCGCAACGTTTCTCCATCGAAGTCTACTGAAATGTAGAAAACCTAAACGCCTTCACAGCTCCGCACCAATCATTCTGATTTATTTTTCTGTGGTTCTGTTATTTCTAAATTCCCTTGGAAAATTGAAAAAAAAATTCTTCTTGCCTTCTCCATAAATTGGTTTTGCAGAAAAGGTGCTTTATACTTTCTGCAGAAGGAGAAGACCTCTGGTGAAGCATCTCACCGACTTGCCATATGTGTAATGATAACAATGTCATGCCGTCTTCAGACTCTGCAGCCTTAAGCCTCTTTGTTGCTCTGGCTGAGTTTGGGTGGTTTGTTCACTGATGTTCAGCTTTGCAGGAGTTAACTTTTTGATTAGTGTCAATTGAAGGTTGAGGCTGCTGCTGGTACACCTTCACCCTTTAAATATGGCTCAGAACCTTCTTGGATGCCGACTATAGCATTTGCATGCCTCTTGCATACTGGTCCTGTGTTGGAGTTGCTGTTGAAACTCTAATCTCTGCTTGGTGTTTGGTGAAGTATACCTTGTTGTTTTTTGTATTTGTGTTCTCCCTACACACATATTGTATCTTCCTGATAGTTTGCTGTGTGGTGCTGTTTACTGTTTATCTCCACCTGATGAAGATGGCGTGCCGCCATTGAAACGCGTTGTGGCTTATTAAAGGTATTTCTCTACACATTCCCTGGTCTCTGTCTGGAGCGCTATTAACACGAAAAATCATTTCAATTTATATGCCCTTTTCCCCGCTGGGAGATCGTGTGAGCTGCCTGATACAGGACCTGTGATAAAATTCCCTGAAGGACCTCCCGTGACTTCACTAGAGAGACCAGCTGACTGGGTCACATGACCAGAACAGCTCTTAGAGCCCTCCCGTGGTTTACACTTCACATTTCTCGGCTATGAAGCCTGGTAACCGCCGGCTGAATACTTCCTTATCAGGTGAGATGCTAATCACCTTCTCACCTTCCACCCCGCATATCATCCAAGCCCCCTCATAGGCGCCTGTCTGTTTTTCTCTTTACGTGCTGTTTACTTTTTCCCTGTGTTTTCCATTACGGTTCACCTCCTGGGGTGGGGGTTGGGGGTTTAGCTCAGGGTGGGACAGGAGTAAGGACAGATCAGAGACTCAGGCCTCTCTACCACTGAGTTAAGGAAAGTCAGTGTTCCCGTAACCTGAGGGACAATTCAGGAGCCCAGATTCCTTTCCTACTTTTTTCCTAATAATCCCCATGACAAACAATTGCAAAAAATAGAAAAGTGGCACTCACCCAGTTCTTGCCTTAAAACAACTTCTTTTAATGCATATCCTTAAAACAGAGCAGGTACAGAGGGACGATCACAGGGATCACAAGGATTACAGCTGTTTCGTCTAGCTATCCTACGGATCAGTTGAAGTGCCAAGCTAGCAAGAAACAGCTGTAATTCTTGTACAATGCTGTGATCTCCCTCTGTACCTGCTCTGTTTTAAGGATATGCAATAAAAGTTGTTTTAAGGCAAGAACTGGGTGAGTGCCACTCTTTTATTTTTTGCAATGTGTTTATAATCCTAAATCTAGGTGAGCACCACCAGTTTGCCATTTGCCACTATCATAGCTCTATATTGTCTGTGACTTTATGACTAATATCCAAGCTGCTTCATGTTGAAGTAAATGGTGCAGAACATTTTTTCGCTTTTTAGTTCAACAAGGTAGCAAATATTGTTATCATTACACAATATTGGTGACCATTGGTTGTCCACAACTTGTACCATGCAGTGTGCCATTATAACATTCTAGCTGGAGCCCTGAGCCCAGATTGGGAGCGCGGTGACGTTATGATAGGAGCGGGCTCTGTGGCGCTGGGGGTGGCAGCAGTCTCTCTCACCCCCTATACGCTGTCACTTTTCCCCCATGCTCTTTCCCTGCATGTGCTATGATGTCATAACACCCCACTACGATGTCATAATATTCCATTGTGGTGTCATCATTTCCCTCTATGGTGCCATAGTACCAATTTTGATGTCATAATACCCATTGTGATGTCATATTTCCCCACTATGATGTGTTAATACCTCATTGTGATGTCATAATTCCCACTGTGATGTCATACTATCCCATTGTGATGTCATAACACACCATGTTGATGTTATAATTTCCCACTATGATGTCATAATTCCAATTGTGATGTTATAATATCCCATTTTAATGTCATAATAACCCATTGTGATCCCTGTGCCGCAGGGATGAGCAAAGTATACGGTAACTGCATTGCTCCAGATTACACATCTGGAGCAATCCGGTTACCGCATTGCGGTTAACAGACCCACTTCAAAAACTGCAGCCTGCATGATTTTTACCGCAGGCTGCAGATCTGGAGCCGGTAACCGGATTTCATGTAGAGCAATCCGGTTACCATAATGGGCTCCTATGGGGAGCAGTTCCTGATCTGGTTTTGAGCTTTTTGACAGCTCAAAACTGGATCAGGATTTCAAAATGTTGCCGCAAATGTGACCCTAGCATAAATCTAATATTCAATTTGATAGTTTTCTTTAATTGGGACTAGATTTATCACCATGGCCAATTTAGGATTTACTCCAAAATTAACACTTTATTTGGATTATTAATTCAGAGTTTAGCCTAAAACTTTATTGTTATGCCTTGGGATTTAAACCTTTGCTGCCTGATTGCCTTTTTAATTCACTGAACCAAAACAGTTTGCCCAAGTGCTGATTATCTTTTTCCTTTGTTTCATTCTTTTTCGGTCCCCAGGTCTTTCCATTTGTCATTTAATCTGCCCTATCACATTGCGGGTGCAGCTATTTATACCTTCCCCTTGCTGGTCTTCAGTGCTGGTTATATCCTCTGCGAGTAGTAGGGTACTCGGCCGACTCCTTACTCTGTGAGTTTCATTGCGATTACTCACACAGTAACGAGTCCAATGAAAATCAATTGTAAATTCTATTCCTCTACTTCTTTGAACCGGATTGTCCCGGATTGACCCTGTCAGGGTCAATCAGGTACCATACACATCAATGCTAAAACAAATCGGATTGTCCCAGTCAGGTTCAATCAGGTGGCTTTTTGCTGCTGGCTTTTAAAGAATAAAATGGGGAATTGCAGGTTTTTCCTCTGCTGCCAGAGCCCTTTATGGGATCCAGAGGACCGCTGCAATACTCGCTTCCCCATTCATTTACATTAGACTCGCTAGACTCGCAACGAGTAGCAAGTATCGGAATCTTACTCGTTAGAGTCTAGCGAGACCGAGTAATTTAGTATTCGCCCATCCCTAGGAACACCGTATGTAGCCTTCTAGAATGAAGACTCATCTCTAAAAAGCTAGAACATTTCATTTTAATAATTCACTGTTTCCATTTTTAGCAAAAGTATTATTCCAGTTGACATTGAATAAAAACAAGATACATAATGATGAGACAGAAATGTTTACAAAGCTATATCTTTGATCTCAACATCAAACAACCTAACAGACGAACAAATTATTGCAAATTCTCAACTTGGTGAATCCTTTCTAATACTGCAGTTCTCTTCAAGGACTGGATGATAAAGGAAAGTTATGCTGTGAATAGGTGTAAACTGTCCTTCACCATGAGTCCCAATACCAATTAGGCTCTACATTGCCTAATTTTAATTGACATGTGTATCCTACAGTCCCGTAACCTTTGACGAGAGAAGTGGTGCTCATGCAGAGCTAAATTCTCTAAATCGCAATGAGCAATTAATGCACTGATTATTTTTGTTTTAAAAAGGATAAAACCCTATTGTGCCCTTGTATCCCCTCTGCTTCCAGTTTGGACATGCTAGGATTCTTTCCTCGGAATGGCTCCGTTCGAGGAAAAAAATGGACGTGATCCAATTTTCTCGACTGAGGAGAAGATGGAGAAACTAAATTCTCCATCTTCTCCATTCTGTCAGTAGATGAAATTTGGGCCACACCTGGTTGTCATCCAAGTGAAGTCCAATGTTTTCCACTAACTGAATGACTTGCACGCCAGAGTGTGATCTGGTAATTATATCCAACTTGGATATGCTGCGATTCTTTCCTCGGACCGGCTCTGGACGAGGAATAAATCGGACATGTGCATGACCTCATAGAATAACATCGGTTCAAGTGCGATCCAATGTTTTGTCAGATTTCACTTGGACCAAACGTATGGCCATGTGCACCAGTCCATAGACTGTTGTATGCAGGATGAAAGGCTGCACTGATCCTATAATTAACATTCCTCAGGTGATGAATGGCTTTCATAGGCATGGTAATACACATACATTACCCTTTCAAACATGCAGGGAAATCAATTGAAAAACAAACAAGTGCTCATCTGCCTGCTGATTGCGTCCTTTATGAAGGTAACAAAAACACAAACCATTGACTGTCAATAGCCCATCCTCTGTAGGGGATGTGCTGCCAATAATAATGCAATAACTATAAGGGGCACAGAAAGTGCTTCTGTACAGATCTGTGTTGCATCTGCACAGCCAAGATATTTGCAGCACTGGATGAATGACACAGGAGAAATCCGTATGTCTGTCAAGACAGGAGAGCCAGCGATTGTGCGGAGAGAGGAGATGCCATACACAGGCATGTGACACCGATTGGACCGGATCGGACTGCAGTAGTACAAAAGGTGTTTTAAGGTAAAAGAGAGGAATGCACACCTATGTGTTAACACAGATTAAATGGCGGAATGTTGGTTAACTATATTGCAGCAGATACCGGATAATTTACCCAATAGATTTCAAAGACTGGTCAATCGTGAATCCTATTGGATCTTCAAATTATCCTCTCTAGTGCCCAAGGAGTTAACTGAGCCTATTGAAAACATATTAGATTTCATAAATTGTAGATTAGAATTAAATATGTAGTATATAAAAATTTCTACATGATTCACATATCCAGTGGCATTGAGGTTTCCATTGATGAAGAATGGCCCCACTATCTTTGTACCCCATACACCGCACCATACCATCAATGTTTGTGCTCTCGCAGTCTTGGAGGGATCTATCCACTGTGGGTTGGTGTCAGACCAATAGCGCTGGTTTTGTTTGGTAACTTCACCATTCACAAAAAAGTTCTCATCCCTCATCTGAAGGCAATTGTCTATGCTGTGAAGATACGAGATCTGCAGCATCTGACACAGCAGATCCTGGAGGCCTGTGCAGCATTTCTTCTGCGGTGTTGGTATCAGTGTGTCAAGAGTGGGAGAAGATTGACAATCCAACACAATGGGCAGCACTTTGAACACATTTTATAAGTGATCATAAACATGTAAATAACTCATGAAAGAATAAAGTTACGTTAAAACCAAACACACCATTGTTTTTCTTATGAAATTCTCAATAAGTTTGATGTGTCACATGACCCTCTTCTCATTGAAAACAAAAAAGTTAGATTCAAAATGGCCGACTTCAAAATGGCCACCATGGTCACCACCTATCTGGAAAGGTTTTCCGCCTCCCATACACTAATGTGCCACAAACAGGAAGTTGATATCACCAACCATTCCCATTTTGTTTAGATGCATCCATATAAATGGCCCACCCTCTAGAGTCATCACACACAGAGGTATCTATTTCAAGTGTTTATTTCTGTTAATGTTGATGATGATGGCTTACAGCCAATGAAAACCCAACGGTTGTTATCTCAGAAAATTAAAGTAGGGAGGATGAAGGGTCAGAGAAATAAAATATGACCTAAATAGGTCTCAGAGGCTTCACCTTGTGTGGTTATGAGAGTCACAACCACTATAAAAGCAGATCACGGCTGCTGCAGTCCCCAGCGTGGTGCATATAGAGTAGGGAGAAGGAAGGGTTAAACACATATAATATTGGTTTATTAGTCAACGCGTTTCAGGCCTCCCAGAAACTCCCTGAAACATGGCGATATTACATTGATTTTTGATGATTTTCTAATTAATTGAGATGCACTAAGTATGGAGCACATCAGATTTTGTCTTATATGAGTCTGAAGAAGAGACCTGAGTTATCTCGAGGAGCTTGCTATTTATTACCATCTTTTCAGATAGCGACTGAGGAATCTAACATTGTAATATTTTGTACAAAATTACAGGTTATGCTGTATACTGTCCTGCTCCATAAAGCTGACTATGACATTGGTATATGGAACGTATGACAGCACCGGAAAAGACGCCTGAGCCTTAATCAGTTTCCTTTGAGGATATAATCAGACTTTTGTGATTTTTAAATGAGTTGTAGATTACCTGTGAAGGGATAAGGGCAGTGTAGTTACAGATTCCAGCATTTAATACTGACTTGTATCTTATCTTGACATACAGTACGGAGGAAGAAAGTCTTTAAGGAAGTTGCTGAGTTGAAAAAATAACTATAAAAGCAGCGATTGCACTAGTCATGAATACTTGATTTGGGTACATGCTGAATCCACGCATAGATCAAGGGCAAGCTGTGCCTAGTCTGTTAGCAGGTTTTTAAAATTGACTGACGATGAAGAGAATGGTACTAACAAGCAATAAAGGACTGGGGAAAATAAAAGGAGCCTTGAGATAATTGACGAAAGGTAGAAAATTCTCCGAAACGAAAATCAGAGAAAGGGGGAAAAAGGTTCATCAAACCTTTATCAGAACAGAATGGCGAGAAAAATACCAAACAAAACTGTTCAAATATTTATGCCGGTATCGATGGAAATGTCCTACGGGGAGTTCGGAGGTTTTTTTTTCTCTTAATCACGTCTGTTTTTTATTAAAACAAAGGAACAAACAAGTGCAGGATTACATGGAGGAAGATAAATGAGTGAATACATTGGCAGAACCTTGGTCGGTGGTCTACAGCCGCTGGATGAGAACCCTGCGAGCCGTCTCCCATATACACGCATCTCCGGATACTCTCTTAATTAGCCATTCCGGTGTGCATTGTCAAGCAGGCGAGGAATACTGACCTGGACGCAGGACTATGGCTAGGTTCACATATGTTATTATCATGCTGCCCGGGGGGTTGCTCTAAAAACTTAAGGCTCCTTCACACACTACAACATCGCAAACGATGTCGCTGCAACGTGACTGGTTTTGTGACGTAACAGCGACCTCTTCAGCGACGTTGCAGTGTGTGACACGCACCAGCGACCTAGCTCCCGCTGTGAAGTCACTGATCACTACACGTCGCTCAGGACCATTTTCTGGTCCTTGGTCTCCCGCTGGGTCTCCCGCTGGTCAGCATGGATCGTTGTGTTTGACACCGTAGCAACGACTTCGTTAGCGACTCCGAACCCGGCCATAATAGGTGTGGAGTCGTCAATCGCTGCTGTCTGACACGTCTCCAACGACGTATCACTGCTGCGTCATTGGATAGATCTGCCTGTTTGACAGCTCAGCAGCGACTCCAAAGAGACTTTCCAGCGATCCCGGCCAGGTCGGGATCACTGGTGGGATCGTTGGAAAGTCTCAGTGTGTGGAGGGGCTTTTAGTGTTTTGCAGCATAAACGCGGTGCCAAAAATCTCAATTGTATGACATTACAGTTTGGAATGAATATGTGCATTTACATACTTTATATTGCATGCTATCCTTGGGTAGTGCTGACATGCTTGTTTTTTATTAGTGCAGACTGCTCCCGCTGTTCTGATACCTCAACACTCTCTTCTTTGAACACCATTGTGCTTTACCTCAAATTTATACAGTCTCTATATGACACCAGCCCTACCCAAATCACAGGGACCTGTCCAGAGGAATAACCATGTCAACAATAAGACAAGAGTTCCTTCGATGCAGGCACTCTGATGACCCATTCGCCCAAGTCGATGTAGAAGGTCCACCACAGAGGTATCGTAGGGAACAGTCACTCCCAGGGTGACACACACCAAGCAGGGGTCAAGTACTACCCCAAGGGACAGTCCCACTTCCACGCATCCTGAAGAGAGGTCTCAATTCCCGTACTCACGATCCTGGGGTGACTCTGTGGGTTTGCTCAAATTATATCCTGTGGTCTTTACTACTATGGGTGACAGAGCCCCGGACTCCGCTTACACTACTGCTTCTCAACAGGAGCTGTGCAGAGGTAAGGTGATGAAGGACTATACTGTATGTTACTCCACTATATTAGTTGAGTATGGTGCTTGAGTAGGCTGCCAGTCCATACAGTAATGTACAGTAAACTTGGCACTCCGATAATGTCGATAGGTCCTAGTAGTACTGCGATAGCTCAAAGCCAAATTGGAATATGCTTGATTTACAAGTGAAGACCACACTGAACTCATGGAAACTAAACATAAATTGCCGTGAAAGGGTTGCCTGAGCCCCAAGAATAAATTGTGTCGCCCCCATGGGGTAATCTAAGAATTAAGGACTTTCTGTTAAAACTTTTTTTCTTGGCTTCAAATTCTGCACGCTGCTTTAGAAAACTTCCATCTACTCCCCATGGTTTGCAATGCTTCCGTAATGTCAAGTAGCCACACGACCAAACAAAATCAACAAACTTAGCTACCAGCAAAACCCTTGAGGTCCGTGGACTGAATGCGGTTGTTATTGCTCCTCTGTAGTGGAATACATTAGCTAGGCATGTACAACTCAGTTTCTCAAGATACAGTTTTCAACTGCACATAATAAACGGTGGTTTAAGGAAAATCTCAGACAAAAATAATCGAAATATTTATTTTTCACATAATCAGAGTTATTCTAATCCATTCAGTCAAGTACAAATGATTTATTTACATTCAAAAGAGATCTTAAAGGGGTTGTCCATTACTTTGATATTGACGACCTGTAGGATAGGTCATTAATAGTGAAATGCTCCGGTGCTCAATGCTCGGGTCAAGCATATTGAGATGCTCGGGTGTTCGGGTGTTATCAATGAGTGATAGGCTCCGCCCACACACATCCGGCTATAAAATGAGTCAGGGCGGGAGGGTGGGCTTTTTCAAATTGTCACAACATTAAACACCTTGCAGTATCCCCCAGAGAGACCCTAACTTTCATTCTGCTCTCCCTGAGGTACCAGTTCCCATTGTTTACTCAATGAAGCCTTCAATTTATGTCAGTTTGATAATGATTATGGATGAGCCCAAGCACCTCGCCGGTATTCGGTGCTCACCGAGCATCCCGAGCACCGAGTACCGGCGAGCATGCTCACTCATCAATAGTCACTAATATCACACTGTTTGGGGTCTAATACCTAAACTATTATCAGCTTCAATTCAACTGAATGGAACCCGAGCTGCAGTTTTTGGCATCGGCCACTAACCAAATAATAACAGTGGAGTTCTCAGATTTTTAATATTGATGACCTATCCTAAGGACACGCCATCTGAATTCAGGAAATGGTTTCCAGAGGCTCTTAGGCAATATAGTAAGCTCCGAACGTTTTCATTTTCATTGTATAATAGATGTCACAGCTCACCTCCTCCTCCTGTAAAATGACTGATAACACCTCTATATACAGTAGATAACACAGGATCCACCATTCACAATAGGTGATATCACAGCTCACCTCCTCCTCCTGTACAATGAGTGATAACACCTCTATATACAGTAGATAACACAGGATCCACCATTCACAATAGGTGATATCACAGCTCACCTCCTCCTGTACAATGACTGATAACACCTCTATATACAGTAGATAACAGGATCCACCATTCACAATAGGTGATATCACAGCTCACCTCCTCCTCCTGTATAATGACTGATAACACCGCTATATACAGTAGATAACACAGGATTCACTATTCACAATAGATGATATCACAGCTCACCTCCTCCTCCTGTACAATGACTGATAACACCTCTATATACAGTAGATAACACAGGATCCACCATTCACAATAGGTGATGTCACAGCTCACCTCCTCCTGCTGTACAATGACTGATAACACCTCTATATACAGTAGATAACACAGGATTCACTATTCACAATAGATGATATCACAGCTCACCTCCTCCTCCTGTACAATGACTGATAACACCTCTATATACAGTAGATAACACAGGATCCTCCATTTACAATAGGTGATATCACAGCTCACCTCCTCCTCCTGTAAAATGACTGATAACACCTCTATTTACAGTAGATAAAACAGGATCCACCATTCACAATATGTGATATCACAGCTCACCTCCTCCTGTACAATGAATGATAACACCTCTATATACAGTAGATAACACAGGATCTACCATTCACAATAGGTGATATCACAGCTCACCTCCTCCTCCTGTACAATGACTAATAACAGCTCTCTATACAGTAGATAACACAGGATCCACCATTCACAATAGGTGATATCACAGCTCACCTCTCCTCCTGTAAAATGACTGATAACACCTCTATATACAGTAGATAACACAGGATCCACCATTCACAATAGGTGATATCACAGTCTCACCCTCCTCCTGTACAATGACTGATAACACTCTATATACAGTAGATAACACAGGATCCACCATTCACAATAGGTGATATCACAGCTCACCTCCTCCCTGTACAATGACTGATAACACCTCTATATACAGTAGATAACACAGGATCCACCATTCACAATAGGTGATATCACAGCTCACCTCCTCCTCCTGTACAATGACTGATAAACCTCTATATACAGTAGATAACACAGGATCCACCATTCACAATAGGTGATATCACAGCTCACCTCTCCTCCTGTACAATGACTGATAACACCTCTATATACAGTAGAATAACACAGGATCCACCATTCACAATAGGTGATATCACAGCTCATCCTCCTCCTGTACAATGACTGATAACACCTCTATATACAGTAGATAACACAGGATCACCATTCACAATAGGTGATATCACAGCTCACCTCCTCCTCCTGTACAATGACTGATAATACCTCTATATACAGTAGATAACACAGGATCCACCATTCACAATAGGTGATATCACAGCTCACCTCTCCTCCTGTACAATGACTGATAACACCTCTATATACAGTAGATAACACAGGATCCACCATTCACAATAGGTGATATCACAGCTCACCTCCTCCTCCTGTACAATGACTGATAATACACTCTATATACAGTAGATAACACAGGATCCACCATTCACAATAGGTGATATCACAGCTCACCTCCTCCTCCTGTAAAATGACTGATAACACTCTATATACAGTAGATAACACAGGATCCACCATTCACAATAGGTGATATCACAGCTCACCTCCTCCTGTACAATGACTGATAACACCTCTATATACAGTAGATAACACAGGATCCACCATTCAAATAGGTGATATCACAGCTCACCTCCTTCCTGTACAATGACTGATAACACCTCTATATACAGTAGATAACACAGGATCCACCATTCACAATAGGTGATATCACAGCTCACCTCCTCCTCCTGTACAATGACTGATAATCACCTCTATATACAGTAGATAACACAGGATCCACCATTCACAATAGGTGATATCACAGCTCACCTTCCTCATCCTGTACAATGACTGATAACACCTCTATATACAGTAGATAACACAGGATCCACCATTCACAATAGGTGATATCACAGCTCACCTCCTCCTGTACAATGACTGATAACACCTCTATATACAGTAGATAACACAGGATCCACCATTCAACAATAGTGATATCACAGCTCACTCCTCCTCCTGTACAATGACTGATAACACTCTATATACAGTAGATAACACAGGATCCACCATTCACAATAGGTGATATCACAGCTCACCTCCTCCTGTAAAATGACTGATAACACCTCTATATACAGTAGATAACACAGGATCCACCATTCACAATAGTGATATCACAGCTCACCTCCTCCTGTACAATGACTGATAACACCTCTATATACAGTAGATAACACAGGATCCACCATTCACAATAGGTGATATCACAGCTCACCTCCTCCTGTACAATGACTGATAACACCTCTATATACAGTAGATAACACAGGATCCACCATTCACAATAGGTGATATCACAGCTCACCTCCATCCTGTACAATGACTGATAACACCTCTATATACAGTAGATAACACAGGATCCACCATTCACAATAGGTGATATCACAGCTCACCTCCTCCTGTACAATGACTGATAACACTTCTATATACAGTAGATAACACAGGATCCACCATTCACAATAGGTGATATCACAGCTCACCTCCTCCTCCTGTACAATGACTGATAAACCTCTATATACAGTAGATAACACAGGATCCACCATTCACAATAGGTGATATCACAGCTCACCTCTTCCTCTCTGTACAATGACTGATAATACCTCTATATACAGTAGATAACACAGGATCCACCATTCACAATAGGTGATATCACAGCTCACCTCCTCTCTGTACAATGACTGATAATACCTCTATATACAGTAGATAACACAGGATCCACCATTCACAATAGGTGATATCACAGCTCACCTCTCCTCCTGTACAATGACTGATAAACCTCTATATACAGTAGATAACACAGGATCCACCATTCACAATAGGTGATATCACAGCTCACCTCCTCTCTGTACAATGACTGATAACACTCTATATACAGTAGATAACACAGGATCCACCATTCACAATAGGTGATATCACAGCTCACCTCCTCCTCCTGTACAATGACTGATAAACCTCTATATACAGTAGATAACACAGGATCCACCATTCACAATAGGTGATATCACAGCTCACCTCTTCCTCCTGTACAATGACTGATAACACCTCTATATACAGTAGATAACACAGGATCCACCATTCACAATAGGATATATCACAGCTCACCTCCTCCTCTGTACAATGACTGATAACACCTCTATATACAGTAGATAAACCAGGATCCACCATTCACAATAGGTGATATCACAGCTCACTCCTCCTCCTGTACAATGACTGATAAACCTCTATATACAGTAGATAACACAGGATCCACCATTCACAATAGGTGATATCACAGCTCACCTCCTCCTGTACAATGACTGATAACACCTCTATATACAGTAGATAACACAGGATCCACCATTCACAATAGGTGATATCACAGCTCACTCCTCCTCCTGTACAATGACTGATAACACCTCTATATACAGTAGATAACACAGGATCCACCATTCACAATAGGTGATATCACAGCTCACCTCCTCCTGTACAATGACTGATAAAACCTCTATAACAGTAGATAACACAGGATCCACCATTCACAATAGGTGATATCCTCACCTCTCCTCCTGTACAATGACTGATAACACCTCTATATACAGTAGATAACACAGGATCCACCATTCACAATAGGTGATATCACAGCTCACTCTCCTCCTGTACAATGACTGATAACACCTCTATATACAGTAGATAACACAGGATCCACCATTCACAATAGGTGATATCACAGCTCACCTCCTCCTGTACAATGACTGATAACACCTCTATATACAGTAGATAACACAGGATCCACCATTCACAATAGGTGATATCACAGCTCACCTCCTCCTCCTGTACAATGACTGATAACACCTCTATATACAGTAGATAACACAGGATCCACCATTCACAATAGGTGATATCACAGCTCACCTCCTCCTGTACAATGACTGATAACACCTCTATATACAGTAGATAACACAGGATCCACCATTCACAATAGGTGATATCACAGCTCACCTCCTCCTGTACAATGACTGATAACACCTCTATATACAGTAGATAACACAGGATCCACCATTCACATAGGTGATATCACAGCTCACTCCTCCTCCTGTACAATGACTGATAACACCTCTATATACAGTAGATAACACAGGATCCACCATTCACAATAGGTGATATCACAGCTCACCTCCTCCTGTACAATGACTGATAACACCTCTATATACAGTAGATAACACAGGATCCACCATTCACAATAGGTGATATCACAGCTCACCTCCTCCTCCTGTACAATGACTGATAACACCTCTATATACAGTAGATAACACAGGATCCACCATTCACAATAGGTGATATCACAGCTCACTCTCCTCCTGTACAATGACTGATAACACCTCTATATACAGTAGATAACACAGGATCCACCATTCACAATAGGTGATATCACAGCTCACCTCCTCCTGTACAATGACTGATAACACTCTTATATACAGTAGATAACACAGGATCCACCATTCACAATAGGTGATATCACAGCTCACCCTCCTCCTGTACAATGACTGATAACACCTCTATATACAGTAGATAACACAGGATCCACCATTCACAATAGGTGATATCACAGCTCACCTCCTCCTCCTGTACAATGACTGATAACACCTCTATATACAGTAGATAACACAGGATCCACCATTCACAATAGGTGATATCACAGTCACTCTCCTCCTGTACAATGACTGATAACACCTCTATATACAGTAGATAACACAGGATCCACCATTCACAATAGGTGATATCACAGAATCAGCTCATCCTCCTCCTGTACAATGACTGATAACACCTCTATATACAGTAGATAACACAGGATCCACCATTCACAATAGGTGATATCACAGCTCACCTCCTCCTCCTGTACAATGACTGATAACACCTCTATATACAGTAGATAACACAGGATCACCATTCACAATAGGTGATATCACAGCTCACCTCCTCCTGTACAATGACTGATAACACTCTATATACAGTAGATAACACAGGATCCACCATTCACAATAGGTGATATCACAGCTCACCTCCCCTCCTGTACAATGACTGATAACACCCTATATACAGAGATAACACGGATCCACATTCACAATAGTGATATCACAGCTCACCTCCTCCTGTAAATGACTGATAACACCTCTATATACAGTAGATAACACAGGATCCACCATTCACAATAGGTGATATCACAGCTCACCTCTCCTCCTGTACAATGATGATAACACTCTATATACAGTAGTAACACAGGATCCACCATTCACAATAGGTGATATCACAGCTCACCTCCTCCTCTGTACAATGACTGATAACACTCTATATAAGAAGATAACCAGGATCCACATTCACAAAGTGATATCACAGCTCACCTCCTCCTGTACAATGACTGATAACACCTATATACAGTAGATAACACAGGATCCACCATTCACAATAGGTGATATCACAGCTCACCTCCTCCTGTAAATGACTGATAACACTCTATATACAGTAGATAACACAGGATCCACCATTCACAATAGGTGATATCACAGCTCACCTCTCCTCCTGTACAATGACTGATAACACCTCTATATACAGTAGATAACACAGGATCCACCATTCACAATAGGTGATATCACAGTCACCTCCTCCTGTACAATGACTGATAACACCTCTATATACAGTAGATAACACAGGATCCACCATTCACAATAGGTGATATCACAGCTCACTCCTCCTCCTGTACAATGACTGATAACACCTCTATATACAGTAGATAACACAGGATCCACCATTCACAATAGGTGATATCACAGCTCACCTCCTCTCCTGTACAATGACTGATAACACCTCTATATACAGTAGATAACACAGGATCACCATTCACAATAGGTGATATCACAGCTCACCTCCTCCTGTACAATGACTGATAACACTCTATATACAGTAGATAACACAGGATCCACCATTCACAATAGGTGATATCACACTCACTCTCCTCTGTACAATGACTGATTACACTTATATACAGTAGATAACAGGATCCCATTACAATAGTGATAACGCTCCCCTCGTTTAATGATGAAACCCTTATTCAGTAGATAACACAGGATCACATTCACAATAGTGAACACAGCACCTCCCTTCCTGTACATGACGAAAACCTCTATATACAGTATAAAGATACCAATAGGGTGTAATTATACTTGACATATCGTTAAATACTGTTTGTTCATGTTAATATCAGATTATAAGCTACTTAAACGTCTCTCAATATCAATTTGGGAGACCCTTTAGGGGCTCGTTCAGATTACTTGACTACTTATATTCATGTATGCAATGTGAATATGCATTACCCATGCATCCGATTGACTTATTAATAATGTTACTTTTATATTAAAAATGAAATCTGCAGAAACATATCCAGTTCATATTATGATATACATTAAACAGATTGCAGTCATATGAACTTGTGTTATTCCTTGACAGGCTCGTCCATCTGATCTTTTCTTGCTCACGATTCGGTCTCTTGATATCATTAAACTAATTTATCCCTTCCGATATGACAGCGGCGGTGATTTTTCGCTCAAAAAAGGAATATAAGCTTGTTTTTGCAAAAGTGTTCAGTAAACATATCAGTCACTGTATGAGCAAAATATCACTGGTCCGTCTTCTCGATCCGCCATTGGAACGTGTAAAGGATCAGTGCCCCTCGTAGCGTTACAAATGTTACAGACGTTTACATATTTTTCTTGCTCCAATCAATTTAAATGAACCAACTGTACTTTTTGCTACAATTAAGAAGACTATGTAACCATTTTCTACCTAAAGCTCCTATTCAGAATCATGTGTTTCCATAGTCCTGCTAGACCAGGGGTGGAGAACTCCAGGGCTTAAGGACCTCCAACAGGTCATGTTTTTGGTATTTCCTTAGCATTGCACAGGGGTTGGAATCATCACCTGTGCAATAGTAGAGAAATCCTGAAAACATAATCTTTTGAATCCCTAGTAGTTACTGTATATGACCGTAAATTAGGTTCGTCGTGAATTCCCCACTTAGAGGTTTCCATTAATGAGTTTAGGGCAAGCCTCCGGGGAGCAGGGACACCAATATAAATTAGGGTGAAGCAAAGCTCCACTGTTAAAGGCCACTTTACACGGCACGATATCGTTGCCCGACAATGATAAAAAGTCACGTGGTTCGGGCGTTACCGCCGATATCGTTCGTGCGTTGTGTGGTGTAAATGAGCAATGCGACGCAAGAATGATGCAAAAACGATACCGTTGGGGAATTGTGCAGGCTCTCCAACTGGCCGATATTGGCTTGACGATCTTGCAGGATCGTGCTGTGTGACAGCGCAACTACAATTTGGAGCGCCACTTCCCCTATTCACTCCCATGTTAAATGGTCGTTCCCTGGGTCGTTCGTACACCGCGCGAAGGATGGGAAGTAGACATCGCAGTTGCGTTGCCTGCCGATATCTCCCTGTGTAACATCTCCTATGCGATTTTGGACTAGTGCCAAAAACATGCGCGCTCCGGTGCCGTTGTATCCAATATCATAACGATATTGGGACATGTAAAGCGGCCTTTAGGTCTTCTCTTTGTTCTTCACTCTTTGTCTCTTATCATGACATCATGACCTACGTCAGCCAGCAAAGTCATGACACCATGTGAGGACTAGACATTGCCGAAGGCTTCGAAGAGTGAAGACTGAGGAGAAGAACCTAAAGGCAGTAGCCAGGGGAGGATCAGGTGGGGGGTGAAAGGTGAGGTGAGAATATATATTTTTTCATAAGTAGTGATGAGCGAGCACTACCATGCTTGGGTTCTCGATATTCTGAACAAGCATGAAAATTCCAGAAAATACTTGAGTTCCCAATTGACTTCTAATATATTCGGGCACTCAACTCGTGCCCATCAAAGCATCCAACTGCTCATCTGAAGGCTTTGAAGAGTGAAGACTGAAGAGAAGAACTAAAAGGTGGCAGCCAGAGGAGGATTAGGTGAAGGTGAATGATGAGTTGAGAATATGTTTTTTCATAACTAGTGATGAGCGAGCACTACCATGTTTGGGTTCTAGGTACTCATAACAAGCAGTTGGATGCTCGAATGAGTACAGCTCGATTACTCAAGTGGAAATGGAAGTCATGGGGGAACCAGAACATTTTTCTGAAAATCTTCTAGAAAAATGCTCGAATTCCCAATTGACTTCAATTATGCTCAAGCACTCGAGTTATGCCCAGCCAAGCGTCCAATGGCTCGTTTGAAGGATTTGATGAGTAAAGACTGAAGAGAAGAACCAAAGGGCAGCAGGTGGGGGGTGAAAGGTGAGGTGAGTATATCTAATTTGTAGAACTAGTGATGAGCGAGCACTACCCTGCTCAGTTGCTTAGTATTTGTAAGCAGCAGTTGGACTCTTGGATATGTGCGACTCGAGTACCTGAGTATCATGGAGGATAATGAGGAACTAGAGTACTTTTCTGGAAAATCTCAGGATTCACATCCATCCAAGCATTCAACTGCTCGTTACGAGTACCAAGCCATGCTAGCGCTCGCTCATCACTAGTTATAACTTCTTCACAGCCCTAAAAAGTATTGAGTGAATTAAATCTTAAAAGAGGATTATTTTTCTGAATCTGAATTTTGGGTGAAATGTGTAGAAAATTTGACTTGTTTTAATTTGTCCATTTTTGCCAGAAGTAAATATTTAAGAGATGCACAATTTATACATCTGCTGTGTAAAAGTGGCTCACAACTAGATAACCTGGGCCGCCATGTAATCCCCTGCAATCAGTTGATTCTTATTTTTCCAAAAAGCAATGTCTTTGTAAGCTAACCCCTTTAAAAGGGAACCTGTCACCATTTTTTTGGTATAAAAACCATATCCATCATCTTTAAATTCATGCAAAGGGGTTTCCTACAAAGTTCCCTTTAAAGGTAGTCTGTTAAGTCAAAAATCCATATCTAACTGATATAATTTTCTAATTCCTCTGGTGAAGCTCATTCATGTGGCCTTTCCATGCCAAACTGCCTCTCTGTGCTGCTTCTGCTGTGCTGGCTCTGCCCTCCTCCTCTATGTCACTCATCCTGCCACACACAGCATGCAAATCATTTGTCCTGACATCAGTTCCAGATTCCTGCCCTGACAAAGCATAAACAGCACAGTAGGAGTCGGTAAACAGAGGCAGTGGGAGAGGGAATGGCCACAGGCAATCAAGCTCCCTCCAGCCACAGTGACTGCCTCCATGGCTTCTAACTGTAAGTTTTACAAAGGCTATATTTTGTGGTACACAGCACACAGACACATGGCGGACCCCTTCCCTGAATGCAGCAGACATGCTGCATTCAGTGCTGCATTTAGATTGCCATGCAGCAGGGGGGGTGACAGGTCTTTGTTAAATAGCATTTCCATACGCTGGACTATTCAGCAGTGAAAGTAATGAACTGGACTTGGACTTGTGCAGTCAACTGTATGCAGGGTGTGAAAATGCTTCTAGCAAGAAAACTACAGAGGGTACAGTAATGTTTTTTGCATGTTTTAAAAGGGCTGCCAAGGCCCTTTCAAGGGTATAATTTTAAGTGAAAAGCAAAATTTACATTTACAATTTTTTTTAAGATGAAGATTTGGGACATACAGAAGCAAGGGATATATTTGCTTTAATTATTTAGCATTAATTATAATTTATGAAACACTTAAATTGGATGGTGTGTTCTTATGGGCAGGATTCCTTTAAGGATGCAACTTTTTCAACATTTGAATTGCTCAATTTATAGTAAAGATAAAGAAGAAAGTGAAACTCATCGTATGCAAATAAGTCCTGGAATCAGTCTCTACTGTAAGGTCCTAATGACACTATTACATCTCTCGTAAGGTTTGAACACGTTAGACTCTATCTAATCTTTTGTAGTGATCTTCATGAATACGCCAACACTCCATTTACCTGGAAACAGGACGAAGTGCTGATGATTCACGCTGCTGGATGGAAAAACCAGGATCCCAGAAGTCTGGTGCAATGGTGTGACTTTATTCCGATGCGTTTCAGAGCAGTCTCTGCTCCTTCCTCAGGGATAATCAAGGAGCTGAGGTTGCTCCGAGGTGCGTCGGAATAAAGTCACACCATTGCAGCAGACTTCTTGGGTCCTGGTTTTCCTTCCAGCAGCGTGGATCACCAACATCGCTGCTGGAATGAAAACCAGGACCCAAGAAGTCTGGTGCAATGGTGTGACTTTATTCCGACGCGTTTCGGAGCAGCCTCTGCTCCTTCCTCAGGGATTATCAAGGAGCTGAGGCTGCTCCGAGGCGCGTCGGAATAAAGTCACACCATTGCAGCAGACTTCTTGGGTCCTGGTTTTCCTTCCAGCAGCGCGGATGACCGATGCTTCGTCCTATTTCCAGTTGTTTGCCACGTTGCAAAAGGAGGTGTGGATCCAGCGGCAGCTGTCGAGCGCCAATACCGGTTGTGGGTTCACACAATCGGACCAGGTGAGCAAATTTCATTGGGCGATCGCCCCACTCTGCCTAGAGATAAGACCCTATGTGCATTTTGTCTCACAATTTTAGATAATGAACCTTCCATTTAAAGCGGACATTATATTTAAAGGTTTTCATTATTCGACCTTTTGAGTTATTTTCCTATTGCTCTCGCCAAACCCCGAGCTCTAAATGGAGCAGATATTCTTTGCCATAGCAAACTTTGTTCTTCAACACATTTTGTTTGCTCAAGAGATGTTTTGTTTGAATCACCCTCCAAGGTGAAGCTGAGCAATTTAGAAAAGCACACGGCCAATGTCAAGGGTTGTAACACAGCCAAATTGATTACGATTGCTTTTGACTTGTTTTGACGTGAAAAGACGAATCATCAACCCTCATGGAAAAAATAATACCGGGGTAAACTAAGACCAAGAGAAGGTTTCAACAAACTACTAAGAAGAGATCAAACTGCTGTAAAAACAAATGTATGATAAATATAACATTTTAAATCAGGATTCTGTGTTTTATATATATTGTCCTTAATATTTGATAATATTGTTTAGCGATAATTAAAAATATAAGACGTTAACAACTAGTTATGTTAGATTCATACTTTAAGAAGGTGGGCTGTGATATCACCCACAGTGAATGATGGATCCTGTGTTATCTACTGTATATAGAGGTGTTATCAGTCATTGTACAGGAGGAGGAGGTGAGCTGTGATATCACCTATTGTGAATGGTGGATCCTGTGTTACCTACTGTATATAGAGGTGTTATCAGTCATTGTACAGGAGGAGGGGGTGATCTGTGATATCACCTATTGTGAATGGTGGATACTGTGTTATCTACTGTATATAGAGGTGTTATCAGTCATTGTGCAGGAGGAGGAGGTGAGCTGTGATATCACCTATTGTGAATGATGGATCCTGTGTTATCTACTGTATATAGAGGTGTTATCAGTCATTGTACAGGAGGAGGAGGTGAGCTGAGATATCATCTATTGTGAATGGTGGATCCTGTGTTATGTACTGTATATAGAGGTGTTATCAGTCATTGTACAGGAAGAGGAGGTGAGCTGTGATATCACCTATTGTGAATGGTGGATCCTGTGTTGTCTACTGTATATAGAGGTGTTATCAGTCATTGTACAGGAGGAGGAGGTGAGCTGTGATATCAGCTATTGTGAATGGTGGATCCTGTGTTATCTACTGTATATAGAGGTGTTATCAGTCATTGTACAGGGGGAGGTGAGCTGTGATATCATCTATTGTGAATGGTGGATCCTGTGTTATCTACTGTATATAGAGGTGTTATCAGTCATTATACAGGAGGAGGTGAGCTATGATATCATCTATTGTGAATGGTGGATCCTGTGTTATCTACTGTATATAGAGGTGTTATCAGTCATTGTACAGGAGGAGGAGGTGAGCTGTGATATCACCTATTGTGAATGGTGGATCCTGTGTTATCTACTGTATATAGAGGTGTTATCAGTCATTGTACAGGAGGAGAAGGTGAGCTGTGATATCACCTATTGTGAATGGTGGATCCTGTGTTATCTACTGTATATAGAGGTGTTATCAGTCATTGTACAGGAGGAGGAGGTGAGCTGTGATATCACCTATTGTGAATGGTGGATCCTATGTTATCTACTGTATATAGAGGTGTTATCAGTCATTGTACAGGAGGAGGAGGTGAGCTGTGATATCACCTATTGTGAATGGTGGATCCTGTGTTATCTACTGTATATAGAGGTGTTATCAGTCATTGTACAGGAGGAGGAGGTGAGCTGTGATATCATCTATTGTGAATGGTGGATCCTGTGTTATCTATTGTATATAGAGGTGTTATCAGTCATTGTACAGGGGGAGGTGAGCTGTGATATCATCTATTGTGAATGGTGGATCCTGTGTTATCTACTGTATATAGAGGTGTTATCAGTCATTGTACAGGAGGAGGAGGTGAGCTGTGATATCAGCTATTGTGAATGGTGGATCCTGTGTTATCTACTGTATATAGAGGTGTTATCAGTCATTGTACAGGGGGAGGTGAGCTGTGATATCATCTATTGTGAATGGTGGATCCTGTGTTATCTACTGTATATAGAGGTGTTATCAGTCATTGTACAGGAGGAGGAGGTGAGCTGTGATATCACCTATTGTGAATGGTGGATCCTGTGTTATCTACTGTATATAGAGGTGTTATCAGTCATTGTACAGGAGAGGAGGTGAGCTGTGATATCATCTATTGTGAATGGTGGATCCTGTGTTATCTACTGTATATAGAGTAGTTATCAGTCATTGTACAGGAGGAGGAGGTGAGCTGTGATATCATCTATTGTGAATGGTGGATCCTGTGTTATCTACTGTATATAGAGGTGTTATCAGTCATTGTACAGGAGGAGGTGAGCTGTGATATCACCTATTGTGAATGGTGGATCCTGTGTTATCTACTGTATATAGAGGTGTTATCAGTCATTGTACAGAGGAGGAGGAGGTGAGCTGTGATATCATCTATTGTGAATGGTGATCCTGTGTTATCTACTTATATAGAGGTGTTATCAGTCATTGTACAGGAGAGGAGGTGAGCTGTGATATCACCTATTGTGAATGGTGGATCCTGTGTTATCTACTGTATATAGAGGTGTTATCAGTCATTGTACAGGAGGAGGTGAGCTGTGATATCACCTATTGTGAATGGTGATCCTGTGTTGTCTACTGTATATAGAGGTGTTATCAGTCATTGTACAGGAAGAGGAGGTGAGCTGTGATATCACCTTTGTGAATGGTAGGATCCTGTGTTATCTACTGTATATAGAGGTGTTATCAGTCATTGTACAGGAGGAGGAGTGAGCTGTGATATCACTATTGTGAATGGTGGATCCTGTGTTATCTACTGTATATAGAGGTGTTATCAGTCATTGTACAGGAGGAGGTGAGCTGTGATATCACCTATTGTGAATGGTGGATCCTGTGTTATCTACTGTATATAGAGGTGTTATCAGTCATTGTACAGGAGGAGGAGGTGAGCTGTGATATCACCTATTGTGAATGGTGGATCCTGTGTTATCTACTGTATATAGAGGTGTTATCAGTCATTGTACAGGAGAGGAGGTGAGCTGTGATATCACCTATTGTGAATGGTGGATCCTGTGTTATCTACTGTATATAGAGGTGTTATCAGTCATTGTACAGGAGGAGGTGAGCTGTGATATCACCTATTGTGAATGGTGATCCTGTGTTGTCTACTGTATATAGAGGTGTTATCAGTCATTGTACAGGGAGGAGGGTGAGCTGATGATATCACTATTGTGAATGGTAGATCCTGTGTTATCTACTGTATATAGAGGTGTTATCAGTCATTGTACAGGAGGAGGAGGTGAGCTGTGATATCACCTATTGTGAATGGTGGATCCTGTGTTGTACTACTGTAAAATAGAGGTGTTATCATCATTGTACAGGAAGAGGAGTGAGCTGTGATATCACCTATTGTGAATGGTGGATCCTGTGTTATCTACTCTATATAGAGGTGTTATCAGTCATTGTACAGGAGGAGGTGAGCTGTGATATCACCTATTGTGAATGGTGATCCTGTGTTATCTACTGTATATAGAGGTTTATCAGTCATTGTAACAGGAGGAGGTGAGCTGTGATATCACCTATTGTGAATGGTGAATCCTGTGTTGTCTACTGTATATAGAGGTGTTATCAGTCATTGTACAGGAGGAGGAGGTGAGCTATGATATCATCTATTGTGAATGGTAGATTCTGTGTTATCTACTGTATATAGAGGTGTTATCAGTCATTGTACAGGAGGGGAGGTGAGCTGTGATATCACCTATTGTGAATGGTGGATCCTGTGTTGTCTACTGTATATAGAGGTGTTATCAGTCATTGTACAGGAGGAGGTGAGCTGTGATATCACCTATTGTGAATGGTGGATCCTGTGTTGTCTACTGTATATAGAGGTGTTATCAGTCATTGTACAGGAGGGGAGGTGAGCTGTGATATCACCTATTGTGAATGGTGGATCCTGTGTTATCTACTGTATATAGAGGTGTTATCAGTCATTGTACAGAGAGGAGGTGAGCTGTGATATCACCTATTGTGAATGGTGGATCCTGTGTTTCTACTGTATATAGAGTGTTATCAGTCATTGTACAGAGGAGGTGAGAGCTGTGATATCACCTATTGTGAATGGTGAATCCTGTGTTATCTACTGTATATAGAGGTGTTATCAGTCATTGTACAGGAGGAGGAGGTGAGCTGTGATATCACCTAATGTGAATGGTGGATCCTGTGTTATCTACTGTATATAGTGGTGTTATCAGTCATTGTACAGGAGGAGGAGGTGAGCTGTGATATCATCTATTGTGAATGGTGAGTCCTGTGTTATCTACTGTATATAGAGGTGTTATCAGTCATTGTACAGGAGGAGAGGTGAGCTGTGATATCACCTATCGTGAAGGTGGATTCCTGTGTTATCTACTGTATATAGAGATTTTATCAGTCATTAACAGGAGGAGAGTGAGCTGTGATATCACCTATTGTGAATGGAGGTTCCTGTGTTATCTACTGTATATAGAGGTGTTATCAGTCATTATACAGGAGGAGGAGGTGAGCTGTGACATCAGCTATTTTACAGAGTGGGATGTAACATCATGAAACATAAAAATCAGAGAAACGGAATTCTCAACATAATCACTGTGTAAAAGATGTCATAATAAAAAACTAATTCTCACAGACCATCACCTTTTATATTAATGCTTTGTGCAGGCATTTCTTTGGCTCAGGCAGCATCTATTAGGATGAATGTTTTATTAGGGCTTTACATTTGATTGTTGTTTTCAGCGTCTAAGATGTTTTTTCTTCAAATTAATAACATTTTTCTCCATGTATCAGAATTATTAAAGCATAGAGTAATAATCTTAGCCAAAGAGAGACATGTCTTATAGGGTTTAGGGTCCAATCAAAGAAAAGTCGCCTTGTCTTGGCGGTGGGCTCTCATGAACTGGACTTGTGCACTACTGTAAACTTATTAATTATATTTTACACTAGATGGTGGCCCGAATGCATCGAGTTTTCTAGAATACCTTGTAAACAGGAGTGAACTGCGTCACACTATGACTGACAGCCTTGTAAACTGTGTCACACTATGAGCAGCAGTTCAAATTGCGCGCCAATATACCAAGCTGTGCTCCTCTTCGCTGATTGGTCGCTGCCAGCCGTGGCGACCAATCAGCACACTTGGCGCGTGTTTTAAAACACGTTTTGCTAATTGGTCGACCAATCAGCGAAGCGTGTTTTAAATCATGCACCAAGTGTGCTGATTGGTCGCTGGGGCTGGCAGCGACCAATCAGCGAAGCGGAGCACGGCTTGACAGGGGTATTAAATCCCGCTTCACTGATTGGTTGCCGCCGACCACGGCGATCAATCAGAGAAGTAGCGCGGCTTGGCGAGGGATTTGAATTCCGGCCGCCATATAGGAATACATATAATGTGGGTGTTCCAATATGGCGGTCGGCATATTAATGCTGCAAGCTGACGCCGGTCATCTCATGGCTGGCCCGCCGCAGACATCTGTACAGCAGTAATGAGCCACAGCTACCATCGGATCTCCCAACGATAGCCGCGGCCGGACGCATGTATCCTGGGACCGTCGCCAGGTTTCACCTTGATGCTAGTTTTGAATGCGCGCGGCTGTAGTGAGCAGGGCAGGATGGAGCCGGGGGAGCAGGATGGAGCCAGGGGAGCAGGATGGTGACGGAGGGGGCGGGATGGTGGCAAGGGGGGTTGATGAAGGCAGCAGGGGTTGGCAGGAAGGAGCAAGTGGGGCAGGATGGGGCCAGGGGAGCGGGATGGAACCAGCGGGGCAGGATGGTTGTGGGGGGCAGGATCGAGGTGGGGGGCAGGATGGAGCGAGCGAGACAGGATGGAGCTGGGGGAAGACGATGGAGCCGGGGGGGCACGATGGAGCCAGGGAGGCAGGATGGTGGTGGGGGGGCAGGAAGGTGGTGGGGGGTCAGGATGAAGGTGGGGGGGCGGATGGAGCCAGGGGGGCAGGATGGTGGCTGGGGGGCAGGATGGTGGTGGGGGGCAGGATGGTTGCGGGGGGCAGGATGGAGGCAGGGGGGCAGGATGGAGGCGGGATGTAGGATGGAACCAGGGGGGGGCAGGATGGAGCAAGTGGGGAAGGATGGAGCGAGCTGAGCAGGATAGAGCGAGCGGGGCAGGATGGAGCAAGTGGGGCAGGATGGAGCAAGTGGGGCAGGATGGAGCGAGCTGGGCAGGATGGAGCTGGGGGAGCAGGGGGAGCAGGATGGTGGCGGGGGGGGGCAGGATGGAGCTAGGGGCAGGATGGAGCAAGCGGGCAGGATGGAACCGGGGGGGCAGGATGGAGGTGGGAGGGCAGGATGGAGGTGGGGGGCAGGATGGAGGTGGGGGGGCAGGATGGAGCGAGCGGGGCAGGATGGAGGTGGGGGAGCAGGATGGAGCCGGGGGGCAGGCTGGAGGTGGGGGGGGGGCAGGATCCCCCTCGCCTCCCTCTGTTCTCACCTGTGGCTGTCTTGAGCGATGCCGGGTGCTTAAGTCTGTGCAGCGGTCATGTGACAGAGCGGGCTGTTTGAACGTCACATCAGCCCGATCTGTCACATGACCGCTGTACAGAGTGCGACTCTGTAGCTGGAGGCGATGGGTGAGAACAGAGGGGGGAGGCAGGCAGGGGTGAGAATGAGGGGGGTGAGGACGTAGCAGCGGGTACCGATGCCGGGGGTCACCGCGGACCTCTGTGATAGCCGTGGCCGGACGCGTGTAGCCTGGCGATAGCGACTCCTATGCGTCGCTGTCGCCAGGTTTCAGCTTGGAAGCGCGCGGCTGTTTTGCATACGCTGCGCTCATTGGTTGCCGCGGCTGGCAGCGACCAATGAGCGCTGGTGCGCGATTTTGGCCTCAGACAGACACGATTAGGCAATTATATAGTAGTTGTGCATCTCCATGATTTAGAATGTCATCAAAAAGTTAATTTATTTCCGTTATTCAATACATAAAATGAAAAACATATATTATATAGAGTCATTACACACAGAGGGATCTATTTCATGTGTTTATTTATGTAAATGTTGATGATTATGGCTTTCAGTTAATGGAAACCAAAAGGTCATTATCTCAGAAAATTAATGTTTTCATTGGCTGTAAGCCATAATCATCAAGATTAACAGAAATAAACACATATAATAGATCCCTCTGTAGTAATGAAGTTGCAAACATCATATATTTAATGATTGCAGAAGTTCTTAGCATGTACCGAGTGCATCTGTTTTTCTATGTTTGCACATATATTTGTTTGCAGAGATATATATATCGATAATGAGATGATATGTGACTCATCTATCGGTTGATACAGTAGATTGACATTCAGCATCTAACATACTGTTTATCCCGAGATTTTAATTCCGTCCTTCGTGCATTTCTCCGTTTTGCAGTGTGCTCTTAATGATGGCTGTCTCTATATATCTCCATTGCTCTGGATACAAATCTATTGTATGAGATAAGTCCCGGATCCATCATATAACGAATGTCCTTACTAATGAAGCAGGCAAAGAAAATAGCAGCTCAACCCAACAACAGATCAATAGTTTTCTGAGCCAAAATAAATTCAAAAATAAATAATTCAGGCTTCCTCCGAGTGCTCGGATTTGTTTTTTCCACCAAACATTGTCTCGTGCCCATCATTTTTACTCCTTTAATGCCTCAATTTATAGGAAAAGAAATATTTTAATTTCTAATCAATGCTTTTTCAGCACAAACAAGTCGATGAGCGTTTAGAACCCACGTAATCCAAATGTTAGTCGTCGGAGCAAAATTCATCAGTTTGTTGTATTATAATCTGTTTTCTTCCATTATGTCTATTGCTTCACATAAAGACATCGGTTGTGCAAAATGTAGCATTGGTCTTCAGACTGTCATTAAAGGGGTTGTTCGGAGTACCATGACTTTGACGATCAATATCAGACTGATGCAGTTCTGACACCAAGCTTTCACGAATCAGTGCATCTCGGTTGCAATGAGTTACTGCTGTGCTAGGTATCTGATGTGCTGAGCTGTCAGTAGTTCTCCATTCTGGTTCTGGGAGGTGCTGGGTTGCTCAGGTGTTCCATCTTCCCCGTGATTGCTCTGCTACTTTAATGAGCAGCCTCTCCCAGAATCCTGCCAGTCGTACATTCTATCTGAAGTGCTGTGTTGCCTACATTCCTGTGCCTATTCTGATCTTTGTTATCTGACCCCTGACAGTTGCTTGATTTCACTTTTACATGCTGCCTGTATGTGTTGAGATTTGCTTGTATTTTGATCCCTGGAACATCACTTGAATATGCCTCTGTTTACTCCCTGAATACTTTTCATGCTCTCCTGGGAACCTGACCATTGGATGATTTTCATCTCTGTCTAGTCCATGAATACTATGAGCTCTCCTGGAAACCTGACCCTTTACCGATGCATGACTATGTCTTTGTATACTCTCTGAAAGCTATGAGCTCTCATGGAATCTAACCCCGGATAAACTGACTTCTGTCTGTCTGACTGTGTCAGACCCTAGCTTTTAGTACTGAGTAGCGTAACACAGGAACAGAAATTATTGTGTTCTGTCAGATGACCTCTCCTACCTTTAGAAGAGGTTATCAATGTCTGATCAGCTGGGGCCTGACTGGGTGGCAGCAGTGTGTGGCCTGAAATGCCCAGTTTTGGAGCTGCTCCATCTTCTTATAGTGGCTGTGGTGGGTACTTCACATTAAAATCAGTAGGAGTATCTGGCTGTGGCAACAATCAGAAGATGGAGAAGCTTTGGAACTGAGCATTTCCAGCCATCTGCTCCTTCCACCAGCACCGAGAACAGCTGATCGGTCGGGGTGCTGGATGTCGGACCCCAGCTTATGAGTCATTGATAACCTTTCCTAAAGAGACCGCAATATGGACAGATAGGTATGGTTCATGCTGCTAAATACAAAAATTGACAAGACGTCCAAGTTACGGTGATCGTTGTCTTTATTCCATGCCCTACATGTTTTAAGGCCGTTCCAGCCTCTTCCTCAGGAGCAACACCATCCATAATAGGTATGGTCCGCGCTGCTGAATACAAAATTGACAAGACGTCCAAGTTAAGGTGATCGTTGTCTTTATTCCATGCCCTACGCGTTTCAAGACCGTCCTTCATCAGGAGATGTATCGATGGTGTTCTCCTGAGGAGGAGGCTGAGACGGCCTTGAAACACGTAGGGCATGGAATAAAGACACCGATCACCTTAACTTGGACGTCTTGCCAATTTTGTATTCAGCAGCATGGACCATACCTATCTGTCCATATTGCGGTTTATTTCGACACCTCGAGTGGGGATACTGTGGCAGCTGATACTAAGGGCTGATACCAGTAGTGGGTCTCACAACTGGACAAGGTGAGCAGTTTAATTATCAACGTTTCAATTTTACCCGGGAGATTCAACCCATTGCGCCCTTGTCTACCCCACTTTAGGCTCTTTCCTAAGGAGTGGAACTCCACTACAGATCCTAGGATTTCCTCTGCAGAAGACTGTAAGTAGTGCCAGAGTGCTTCTATTTTTGTTGGTATCCTGGACTTTTGCTGTATAATTAAGGCACAATATGTGACTTTTTGTATTATGGATCTAGTATTGCAAACTATGCATTGAGTTCCCACTTTATCCAACACCGGACTTCAATCAGGAAGGGGAGGATGCGGGTATGTTTTTCACCAAGTGTAATCACAGAGTCCCTCACATCCCACACCTCTCCCTTATGTGGTTTTAATCCTGTTGTAAATAAAGTTGGACGTTTTAACATGGGATCTGAGTGCTGCTGACACCTCTTTTCCTGGACAGCGGAATTTAATTGGATAACAGCAGAAGCAGATCTCTGATCCCCCTGCACCTGTTGGGAATGGCGCCATGCCCGTCGGTGCATCTTAAATCCTGCTGCCAGAGATTGACAGCAGAATTTAAATGATTAAAAGCGGCGGGGAGATCTTCGATTCACCAGTGCCTTTTAAAGGCTGTTGCCAGCTGATCACATCAGCTGACATCTACAGGGAATTATGCGAGCTCTGCATCTAAGCCTGCATCAAAGGCAAGGACATGACCTAGGACTAACCAGAACATCCTAGGTTTTAATGCGTCTTTGCGTTCATGATTCTGTTGAAAGCTTAAAGGGAAGCAACCAGCAAGATTTAGGGCTATAACGTGAAACCAGTACCTTACAGGCACTTGGATGCTGAATGCAATCATACCTTTACTTGAATGATTCCATGTTTGATTGCAGAGAAAAGTGTCGTAAAATGCCTAGAAAACAGGGCAGCAGATGACTGATGTGTGCAGCACTGAGTCATTATTGTTTTTTTTTCCTCCTCTGTGGACATGCCATTCCACTGTAAGCCAAACCCTCCCCCCCCTCCCTCTTATCTCTTTCAGTTTCTGGCTCCTGTGCACTGTCACTATACTCCAGCCACAGGGTGTCTGACAAAACTGAAAGTAGAGATAAGAGGGAGGGGGGGAGGGTTTAGCTTAAAAGGCATGCCCACAGGGGAGTAATGTAAAAAAAAAACAAATAGTGACACAGTGCTGCACACATCAATCATCTGCTGCCCTGTTTTCCAAGAGTTTTATGACACTTTTCTCTGCAATCAAACATGGAATCATTCAAGTAAAGTTCTAATTGCATTCAGTATCCCAGAGCCTGTAGGACACTGGTTGGTTCCCTTTAATTCTGTAACAATATGATCATGGATTGTTTTGATAAAGCAAAACCCTTTATTATTATTACTCGTAGACTAAACCTTCTCCCAGCTTTAACTATGCCAGACAACAAAACGGCAAGTTCAAATTAAAGGGTCATAAAAGCCAAAAATCTGCACGAATCTTCATAAAAATGGAGGAATATTACTTCTCGCATTGATAGTAAAGTCACGGCAGTGGGTAATCCGGTTCATGCGGGCGATAACATTGTAGCAGTTTAATTATGTCTGTTTGCACACTCATAAAACCTGTAATTGGGGCATTTCGCCGACATGATGAGGTGTGTGTTTGGTAAGAAGGTCGACCATTTTCACGATGAGACTTTAATGAGATGTACAGGATTGAAAATGTGTTTGTTTCTTTTAATGCCCGGGCACGTCATGTCCAGTTTCAGCACTGAAATGCATAAATTCTTCGGAGTTACGTGTTAATGTTTCACTGCAATTAAGTAATTACTGCAAAAAGGTCATCAGCCTTTAGACAATACCAAACGCATTGATTGCTAAGTGCACTGTGTGCTTAATGAGCGTGTCAGCTGTGAGGTTGCTAATAGCTTCATATTTGCCAAATACCAAATTCTGTACAAAAGCATTAATCATATTTTTCTTGATTATGAGAGTCAATTAAAGGCATGGCGACTATACTCATATTTTAAATTTAAGATATGTAAAAACAAATGCAATTATCTCATATAGAATAATTAGTATAGTTTGTTTTAAAAAGTTCTAAAATACTAAATACCGGGGTATCAGATTTTTATAAAAAAAAAAAATGAGTTGCAGTGCCTTTGTTGGCCACATGGTGTGCTGTAACAATGAAACATATCTATGAGATTTAAAGAATCAAACAAAATCAGACAGAATCATATTATCATTATTATCATTATTTTAGCATTTATTCCATGGTGCCTTACATGTGGAAGGTGCATACATAGACAAGTACAATAATTATGAGCAATAAAAGGCATGGACAGGTAAAGGGGGGGGGGAGGACCCTGCCCGCGAGGGTTCACAGTCTACAAGGGTTGAGTGAGGATACAATAGGTGAGGAGAGAGGACCCTGCCCAAGAGAGCTCACAGTCTACAAGGTATGGATAATGATAAAGTAGGTGAGGAGAGAGGACCCTGCTCATGAGGGATCACAGTCTACAAGGTATGGATAATGATAAAGTAGGTGAGGAGAGAGGACCCTGCTCATGAGGGCTCACAGTCTACAGGAGATGGGTCATGATACAATAGGTGAGGGGAGAGGACTCTGTCCACAAGGGCTCACAGTCTGCAAGTGATGGGTGAGGATACAGTAGGTAAAGAGAGATAACCCTGCCCAGGAAGGCTCATAGTGGGTAAGGGGAGAGGATACAATAGGAGAGGGGAGAGGACTCTGCCCACGAGGGTTCACAATCTATAAATGATTTGTGATTATGTTCAGTGATGACACAAACTTTTTGTGAATGGTGAAGTTAATAAACAAAACCAGCGCTATTGGTCTGACACTAACCCACAGTGGATAGATCCCTCCAAGACTGCGAGAGCACAAACATTGATGGTATGGTGCGGTGTATGGGGTACAAAGATAGTGGGGCCATTCTTCGTCAATGGAAACCTCAATGCCCCTGGATATCTGAAATTGCTACAATATGATACGTTGCCCTCTTTATGCACTGAAGATGGCATGTTTCCAGAGTTTTTCCAACAAGATGGTGCACCACCACATTATGGGTGTCAGGTCCGAGCATTCCTACATGAACAGTTTCCTGGAAAGTGGATTGGTTGTCGTGGGCCAGTTAAATGGCCACCAAGGTCTCCCGATCTGACCACCTTAGACTTTTATCTTTGGGGTCATCTGAAGACAACTCTCTATGCTGTGAAGATACGAGATGTGCAGCATCTGAAACAACAGATCCTGGAGGCCTGTGCTGCATTTCTTCTGCAGTGTTGCTATCAGTGTGTCAAGAGTGGGAGAAGAGGGTTGCATTGACAATGCAACACAATGGGCAGCACTTTGAACACATTTTATAAGTGATCATAAACTTGTAAATAACTCATGAAAGAATAAAGTTATGTTAAAACCAAGCACACCATTGTTTTTCTTATGAAATTCTCAGTAAGTTTGATGTGTCACATGACCCTCTTCCCTTTGAAAAAAATAAAGTTGGATCCAAAATGGCCGACTTCAAAATGGCCGCCATGGTCATCACCCATCTGGACAAGTTTTCTGCCTCCCATATACTAATGTGCAACAAACAGGAAGTTGATATCACCAACCATTCCTATTTTATTTAGGTGTATCCATATAAATGGTCCACCCTGTACTTTACATCAAGTTGTTAAGTAACAAAAAGTTTATTTATGGACTGTGGTCACTCTTATTCAACTCTATTCCATCTGGTCGTTGCCTGCCATATCGAGTCACAGTCTGCAGTGGCAACACAAAAAAACAGCAAGGACTACCATTTGATTGTAGTAGGGTGCGGATAATGCACACCTCGGAAGCAACTGCTGCCCTGTCCATGTCATAATCATAGTCGATGCCTATAGAAGTCATTAGAAAAGTAAGGCCAAGGAATGGCCATGGTCGTCTTCATTAACGTCTATAGAAGGAAGATGAAAAAGGGGCAAGGAAACAGCAGATGGTTCTTCGTGTACTTCCAAAATCTATAATGAAGGGGGGCAATTGAACTCTTAAGCCCCCGTTACACATAGCAAGATCACTACCAAGATCGCTGATACGCCACAGGATTTGTGACGTAACAGCGACCTCGTCAGCGATCTCACTATGTTTGACACGTAGCAGCGACCAGGCCCCACTGTGAGATCACTGATCATGTCGAAATGGCCTACAACATTTTTTTAACATTGGGTTCCCGCTGGCCAACATACATCGGCGTGTTTGATGCCTTAACAATGACCTCGTTGGCGACTCAGAACTCAGCTACGTAGGTCTGAGTCATCAGACCAGCAGCTGTGACAGGGTCCCAACGACCGCCGAGGTCGTTATACGGGTCGCCGTATCGTTGCTGCGTCATTGTGTAGATCTAACTGTTTGACATCTCACCAGCGACCACTTGGCGATGTTCCGGTGATTCTTACCAGGTCGTATTGTTGTCGCGATCGCTGGAACGTCGTCAAGTGTGACGGGACCCTTAGAGGACAACAGTTAGCTTGAACTGTAACTTAAAGAGAGACATCAACAGGTGGATGACAGTTGAAGAAGTGAAGCCCACACCTATCAAGCTTGACCAATGGATACGCCCTTAATGTTATTGATGGAAATATCCCTTTAATGCCCAGTAGACTCTTATTAAATTTGCGTGGAAATGTATGAGATGAACAAAACTCTGAACTCTTATTCTTTACAACACCATTAACATTTATTCATAGACCATTCAGTATGACCACTGGCTCTCGATCAATTATTCACCAACAATCCTAGACTCTTAGGTTCCTCCTCTGTAACGGTATTTTCTTATGCTAATTTAATTAATACAACCCGTAAGTGAGGCATCAAATTAATGACATTGTTCTGCCATTGTCTTCAACCATTTATGTTATCCTATAAGATATATTCCTCTATTCTCCGTCTTCTCATCCTTGGACCACAGAAGTCTTTTGTTGGACTTTTCCCTATTTCAAAAGGGCTCCCGTGAGAGATCTTCTTTTATTCGGCGTGCATTCATTTCGTTCACGGGAGAGTTTGTCACCATATTTTCTGCCGCCTTCACGGCATTCTACATTTTCACATCGAGGCTCCCGGAATATGCATCGGTTGCTCAAATTATTCCAAGGTCAAGACAGTTACGGAATAGAGACATCATTAAAACATCTTATTATCTTGTATAATTCATTGCTAGATTCCAAAAGAATAATACAATAGTTCAGTTCTGGCAAAGAGCTCCTAGAATAATCCCTCAAATTATTCTTTTATTTTATTTTTGTTTTTACTTTGACATTTCTTATCTAAAATTCAATGGGAATTTACAAAAGACCCATTCTTGCAAAGTACAATACGTTGGTTACAGCTAGGCGATGGTTTCAATTGTAGACTCCTCATTCTCTAAGAGTTTGAAAGAAGAAGAAAATGAGAAAATAGCGTTACTTGTTCTTCTCAGGTGAGCTTTTGAGGTCCAGAATACATGGCCATCATATGACTGATATATATCTATATAGGGTTTTGGATTCATTTCTACTGAAAACGTAGAGTATATTCACTTTGATATTGTGACTATTTATTTTTCAACTAGAGCTGATTACCGTATTTTTCGCTTTATAAGACGCACCGGATAATAAGACGCACCACAGATTTGGTGAAGGAAAAGAGATAAAAATAATATTTAATGTTAAATGGGGTCCATCGTATAATGCTACTGTCCAACGTACAATCAGTATATATGATCCCCCATCCTGGTACATGACCCACCCCATCCTGATACATGGTCCCCCATCCTTGAATATATGTCCCCCATCCTGGTACATGACCCCCATTCTGGTACATGCACCCCATCCTGGCAAATGGCCCCCATCTTGATACATGCCCCCCTCATCCTGGTATATATGTCTTCCCATTCTGGTACATGGCCCCCCCATTACTGGTATATACATCCCCCCATCCTGGTACATGCCCTCATCTTGGTAAATGGCCCCAATCCTGGCATATATGTCCCACCATCCTGGCACTGCCCCCCTCATCCTGGTATATATGTCCCCGCATCTTCATACATGCCTCCCCATCGTGGTACATGGCCCCCCATTCCTGGTATATATATCATCCATCCATGTATGTGCCCCCCCATCCTGAAACAACCATGGTTTACCAAGGGGGAGTTATGGTGCGGGAGGGTGGGGGCAGACCTGCAGGCCTGGAGCTGTGGAGGTGTCTCATTGGTGTGCAGTGAGGGACCCCATTTTCCATGTCCCTGCCTACATTGGCAACTGCAATTCAGCTTCTAGCATCCAGACTTCCAGAAAATGGCCGCAGAGGCGCTGCATGTGCAGATCAAGATCCACGGCCATTTTCTGGAAGTCTGGATGCTAGAGGTTGAAATGCAACTTGGCAATGCAGGCAGGCACAAGGAAAATGGTGGCCCCCACCGCACACTGTTGGGACACTCCCCAGCACCAGTCCCGCAGGTTTGCCCCATCCTCAATGGACCCTTCAAACCTGCCTCTTGCCCTACCGCAACACCACCGCACCCCCCAGGGTATGTTTTTTTAAAAAAAAAACACAGGATTCAGATAATAAGGCGTACCAGCATTTTCCCCAATTTGGGGGTAAAAAACTGCATTTTATAATCGGAAAAATACAGTACTTTTTATGTATCCAAACTCTGTGCATGAAAGGGAACCTGACCGGTCCCCAATGTCCTCCAATCCACCAGTGTTTGTATATTTATTACAAAATTCCCTGCCTAACCCGCCTTTTCTTGTTTTTTACTCCTAATCAAACATTTAAATAAATGTCTTTATAAACCCTGTTTAATATATGCAAATTAGGCTTTTGACTAGTCAATGGGGCATTAGTTTCCGCAGCCTATGAGAATACTGTATATTTTGATGTGCACTCAGCTTGGTCCTGGTGGTGCTGGTTGTACAGGGTATAGACCCAAAAAACTATGAAAAAAAGAACAACTTCACACTAGGTTGGATGCAAAAAGTGTGTCTTATAGTTTAATAAGTAGAGAAGGTGTCATAGCATTAGTACATATGCGGCAATAAATATTGATGTTTTGACCTATCTCAGGTCCTAATCATATGGTCTCTTGGTCCTGTATAGGGAAAGTGCCTGTTGGCACTATGCACTTTGTGTGGTGACAATGGGATGTTAATTTCTGCAGACTAGTCAGCCCTTTCTGCATATTATCCTGTCCTTGTGGGCATGATAACATGATTTGCAAGAGCTGAAATCATCGCTTTCTTCACAAAATTATTGTGTCTCTGAAGTTGGGTGTTCACATCCCAGCATCAGGAAGGTGCACTGTCCAGGTGCGGATGTGTAGGTGCTATGCACTACAAGCATAGGTTTCTAAAGCTTGAACATAGCCTTCTAGACCTCCAACTTAGTCTTCTGGACGTGCTGCATAGCCTTTTTAATCTTGATCATAGCCTTCTAGACCTTAAGCATTGCCTTCTAGATCTTCAAAATAGATTTTTAAACCTTGAGCATTGTCTTCTATACCTTGAGAAAAGTCTTCTAAACTTTAAGCATAGCCTTTTAGACACTAAGCATAGCATTCCAGGCGTACAACATAACCTTGTAAACCTTGATAATTGCCTTCTAGACCGTGAGCATAGCCTTCTAGACTTTAAATATAACCTACTGAACCTTAAGCATAGCCTTCTAGACCTAGAACATTGCCTTCTAGACACTGAGCATAGCTTTCCAGGCCTACAGCATAACCTTCTAAACATTGAGTATTGCCTTCTAGACCTTTAGCATAACCTTTTAAACCTTGAACATAGCCTCCTAGATCTTGAGCATTGCCTTCTAGACACTGAACATAGCTATCCAGGCCTACAGCATAACCATTTAAACCTTGAGCATTGCCTTCTAGACCTTAAGCATAGCCTTCTAGACACTCAGCATAGTTTTACAGGCTTACAGCATAGCCTTCTAAACATTGAGAATTGCCTTCTAGACCTTGAGCATAGCCTTCTACAACTTGAGCATAGCCTTCTAGACCTTGAGTATAACCTTCTAAACCTTGAGCATAACCTTCTAAATCTTGAGCATTGCCCTCTAGACAATGAGTGTTGCCTTCTAAACCTGTGTATAGCTTTTAAATCCTTGAGCATAGCATTTTAGACCTTGGGAATAGTATTCTAGACCTTCAGCATAACCTTTTAAACTTTGAACATTGTCTTGTAGATATTAAACATAGCCTTCTTGATCATGGTGGCAGCATTCTAGACTTTGAGCATAGCTTTCTATACCTTGAGCATAGCCTTCTATACTTTGAGCATAGCCTTCTATACCTTGAGCATAGCCTTCTATACCTTGAGCATAACCTTCTATACCTTGAGCATAGCCTTCTATACTTTGAGCATAGCCTTCTATACCTTGAGCATAGCCTTCTATACCTTGAGCATAGCCTTCTATACCTTGAGCATAGCCTTCTATACTTTGAGCATAGCCTTCTATACTTTGAGCATAGCCTTCTATACCTTGAGCATACCTTCTATACCTTGAGCATAACCTTCTATACTTGAGCATAGCCTTCTATACTTTGAGCATAGCCTTATATACCTTGAGCATAGCCTTCTATACCTTGAGCATAGCCTTCTATACCTTGAGCATAACCTTCTATACCTTGAGCATAGCCTTCTATACTTTGAGCATAGCCTTTATACCTTGAGCATAGCCTTCTATACCTTGAGCATAACCTTCTATACCTTAAGCATAGCCTTCTATACTTTGAGCATAGCCTTCTATACCTTGAGCATAGCCTTCTATACCTTGAGCATAACCTTCTATACCTTGAGCATACCTTCTATACTTGAGCATAGCCTTCTATACTTTGAGCATAGCCTTCTATACCTTGAGCATAGCCTTCTATACCTTGAGCATAACCTTCTATACCTTGAGCATAGCTGAGCCTTCTTATATTTGAGCATAGCCTTTATATCTTGAGCATAGCCTTCTATACCTTGTGATGCATAGCCTTCTATACCTTGAGCATAGCCTTCTATACTTTGAGCATAGCCTTATATACCTATTGAGCATAGCCTTCTTATACCTTTGAGCATAGCCTTCTATACTTTGAGCATAGCCTTCTATACTTTGAGCATAGCCTTATATACCTTGAGCATAGCCTTCTATACCTTGAGCATAGCCTTCTATACTTTGAGCATAGCCTTCTATACCTTGAGCATAGCCTTCTATACCTTGAGCATAGCCTTCTATACCTGGAGCATAGCCTTCTATACCTTGAGCATAGCCTTCAATACCTTGAGCATAGCCTTCTATACCTTGAGCATAGCCTTCTATACCTTGAGCATAGCCTTCCAGACCTGGTGCTGTTTTTCAGTTTTCAGTAGTAAGGGCAATATACAGCAACATTTATAAGCTTCAACTGCACATGTCCTCATTCTTGTGCCAAGAAGATTACGGCGGCGGGTCTGTTAATACTTTAGCATCTGCATTTCTATCCAGCATTTGCTTCTGTTATTTACTCTCCCTTTAAAATATGTTAAATGTAAGTGAGCGCATGCAGCCAGAAACTTCCAAGCTTTAGATGGCTAACAGTAAATGTGTTACTGATTTGTAGACATCCTTTATGATTCGCACCTTCTATAGATTCACACCTCCAGGTATCCACACTTCACTTTGCTCATTGCATTTATTTGAAGTAACAAAACAAACAAAAGCTGATCATTTTCCTTACTAGAAAGCTAAATGGAAGGTAGTGCCTAAATGTCTCCTAATGCTACACCAAGATTAAATTAATGTAATTTACACATTCAGAACTTTAAGTTTGTTAATTTTGGAAAATTTTGTTATGGAATCATTGAAATTGGTCATTGGTTTCAGCGGTCATGGCACAATGACTGAGGCCAGATCAGCCCTGTAAGCAAAGACCAGAGAATCGGTGTTGGTGCAGCAGGGGCTTCCTAAAGTAAGTAATGGGTATTTTTAGTACTGAGCAAGCAGTAAGATGCTCGGGTGTGCGGTACTCAAAACGAGCAGTTGGGCATGATTCGAGTACTGGATATAAAGGAAGTCAATGGGGGACTGGAGCATTTTTGTGGAAGATTGCATCAGGATCCTCTTCAAAAAAGTGACTTGAACATTTTTTTCCCCTCACCAAGAATGTTTCAACACTCAAACTCCAAAAGAAAGTGGAAAACTTTCTGATCTTTGGGGTCCAACCATTGGGACCCTACCAATCCTGAGAATGAGGCTCTGCAAAGCCCCATCTCGACCTCCACTCCATCCATTGTCTATAGGAGTTCTGGAGAAAGCCAGGCCAGGTTCCTTCCAGAGCCCCTTTTCTGGAGTCGTTGGTTGTCTCATTGGTTGGACCCCTTAAAATTAATAAATTATTCACTGTACTATATAAAAAGTGGTCAGCATGTAGACAGTATAATGCAGACAAAGAAATCTGCCCTTACTTTGTATCAATAATTTGTCTCAATGTTCGCGAAAGACAACATGAATTAGACCGCACCTATTTGCTAATATGCCACATTCCCCTTGGAGAATGTAATAATAGATGTGTTGAAAAAGCACAGATTAAACAATGTGCAGAGGTGAATATGACTCGCTTCAGTGGGGGCCATGGGGTACTCGGAAACGGGCCCTCTCTCTGCATTGACGGGGCTGTGGGATGTCATGGTGGCGTGACCCGGTCCGTTGTCCCCGGTGGGCGGTCAGTAAAAAGGGAGGAAAAAGGGTAAAATTGGAAATTAAAAAGCAAAAAGAAAAATTAAATAAAAAGAATTTCTCTTGACATCACCTGTGGAAGGCGGCCAATAGGGGACGCTGCTGCTGTCCAGGACATCTGAGGATGATTGAATTGCAGCTGTGATAGTTTTTCTCCCCATGGGAGGAGCGGGTCCCCAGGGTATCCGGAGTAGAAAGGTATTGGGGTGATGGAGAGCCAGCGGGGCTGAGCTGGCTGCGGGGCAGGATCGTGAATACTTGCAGGCAGGCACCATTTCAGTCTACTGCTCCTCAGGCAAAAAATAAACAGTCTGACACAGTGCTGAATTCCAACCCGATTTACTGAGCTCTCTTCCACACGCAACACAGTTACAGCTGAAGTACAGTAGTGTTACGTGTAGTTTTTAGCAACCAGGATGGCTTGTCCAGTTCGCCCCTTTCATGTGCCTTTCCTCACTGGCCTCTCTTCCTCAGCGCTGCCTGTTCTCCTCCTTCCTGCACATGCTTCTGCACACAGATCCCCAATCCAGCAGCCATGGGCCTTCGTTGGGCAATTTGCAGTTTTCGCTGGCCCTAGTACGGCTGATGTGCCTGGAGTTGGCCACAGCTCCTCAAGATCTCATGGCCACCCAGGTTCTATGGTTGGAGCTTAGAGTCTCCTCACCACCTTTCAGGGCTGGGCCCCTGGTTCTTGCCCTGCCCCTCCACTTTAGTTCAGATTTGGGCACTCGGGTGGATCGCTCATTGCCCATGCCCTTATAGCTCCCTCTGCCTCTTTGTGGTCTCTGGCCTCAGGAGCTGGGACAAGCCACATCATTACTCCTGCCCTCCGGGTCCTTTCTCTCTGTCCTCTCCTCAGCTGACCTCCGACTGCCTGATGCTTCCTGTGGTGTTTCCCCTTTGTCCCTTTCCTTTGCCTGACCACTTCCTGCTCCTTGTCTTTACACCACCTTTCTACCCCTGCCATTCCACGGGATGCCTGAGTCATCCCACTACCTAGGTTCACTCGCTCTCCCTGGGACCAGGTGTGTTGGGTACGTTTGTGGGTGAATGGACCTACCAACCCTGGTTGCCGCAGATTGGAATACTACCCCTAGGTTTGGGTGCAGTACCCCTTAGTGGCGACCAGACCGCTGGGGTGCCACAAATATGATACCATTGTAAATGAAACCCCGTTAAAGCACTTACCAGACATTAAAAAAAGGCTTATATGACTTTCCAGTATTGGTAGAACACTGGAACATCGGTTCAATCTACAATTGAAGCTGAGCTGTAATGCCAGGGTAGTGGTGGAATGACCAGACTGCAAGCCAGCAAACATAGTATGTCAGTCACTTTTTATGCTAGTCATCATACTACTGCACACCCTTAAGGGTCGGGGTAATTTTCACCTGCTTCTCAGTCCTGAAATGGGTGGACTTTTGCAAAGCCCTTACTAGGTTGCAAGTAGCACAGTGGTTATCAACTGGATACACAGATCAGAGTCGGATCAAACTCACCAGAAGACCAAGGTAAGCAGTGCAGTACAGAACTAAGTATGAAAAACCAGGAACAAAGCCAAGACCAGAAGCTAGAGCAAAGAACCCAACTGAAAAGCACACAACTACTAACCTCTACCACACAAAGGCAACTGAAATAATCAGCACTACACAAAGGATATTGCAGGTTTAATTCTCCCTCTCAGAGATTACCCGATATCGCGGAGGCAATGCCAAATCTACATCCTCAACACAAAGAGGTAAAGGGGGAGGAGAGAAGAGAGCAGCGGAGGGAAACTCCCACCACTCAGCTGACCCAGCAGACACAGCATCTCGTATCTACTGGTAATAGATGACACTAATGGACCTGGCATCTGGGGCCCCTGAATATCATAATCACTGGAAACAATGGCATACCGCCTACCAGAAACATCGGAAGTGAATCTCCCAGAGTCCAATACACGGCTAGAGTGAGCAACTGCACTAGCTATGCCCTCTGGAGGTGACACCCCACCATTCATGGCCCATTTGGCTTGATGCAGAGCCGCAGTATGCCCAACAGTGTACGGGGCCTTCTCAGATATTGAACCGCCAGACCAGACATGATCTACCTTCACTCAATAGGGCAGGGCTACAATACCGGTCAAAGGCTGTAAGGCCAACTGCAAATCCAGACATTTCTTAATTATTTTGTCCTGATAAGCTGTTACCTACTGTATATTAGCGGGATTGTTGTTATTCTATATGATACCAGCAGAAGAACACGTTATTAGTGCAGTGCCAGGAGGATTACACCAGAGGGTCTCTTAATACTTTAACATCTGTGTTTCTATCCTGTATTTATTCTTCTTCTTTAAAAGCATCGGAAATGTAAGTGCACAGATGCCGCCAGAAGCTTCCAAGTTTTAGATGGCTAACATCATATGTGTTACTGATTTACAGGCGTCCTTTATGGTTCGCACCTTCTATAGATTTGCACCTCCACGTATCCACACTTCACTTTTCTCATTGCCGTCATATTGGAATGACTAAAACACATACGCGGTCTTGTATGAAAGGCTGATTATTGTCATTTTAGCTAAACTAAAGTAGCAACAAAACTTCTTCGGATGCTGAGCCAAGTTTCCTCCGATCAATCAATGCATTTGGAACTTATTTTATTAATTTGTGAAAATCTTGTTTGTTTGCTGCAGAGCACCTGCTATGTGAGCAGATAAAGCTGGCATTTCTGCAAGCTTCAGCTCAGTAATTAGTGAGATCCCAATGACTTTCCAGCGGAATAAATTAATGTAGCTGCCACAAAGGTACACACAATACGCACCAAAAAATACTCCATCTGTCTGATATTTGGAGTTATGGGTAATACACATATATAAATTCTTGCTTAGGCTAGTCTTAGAAACTTGCAGAATAGATGCGGTCTACCAGGGTGCAGGATACAGCAAGCATGGTTGGGTTTAGTTAGTAATGTGCTTTATTAATAATGAGATTTCACAACGTGTTTCGGCGGGTCACCGCTTTCATCCAGTGACCTTCCGAAATGAGTTGTGAAGTCTCAATATTAGTAAAAAAGATTACTAAATATTCCTAACCGAGCTTGCTGTACCCTGAGCCCTTGTAGACCGTACATCATCATCTATTCTGCACCCACCCCCTGTGGGTAAGTGGTTGGTGCTGCCAAGTTTCCGCGAGCGAGCTGACAAGGAGTTAAGGATCTTTGATGACGTCACACCTCACATGATCCACCCGGCTCAGTGGCTCGTGTGCTGTGCGATAAACACAGAAGGCCCGCACCGTGGTTGTGCGATACACACAGAGGGCCCGCACCGTGGTTGTGCGATACACACAGAAGGCCCGCACCGTGGTTGTGCGATACACACAGAAGACTAGCACCGTGGCTGAGCGATAAACACATAAGGCCCGCACCTTGTTAAGAGGTACAACAAGGTGAAATTGTGTCCTCTACCCTCCTCCACTAGGACCACCAGATACACCCAGGAGCACCTCACTATCCTTTTTGTCTTAAAAAGTTGACACATATAGCTCTGTCTACCTTTCCCCACATTTTTTTTATGTTGAATTGTAAAAATATTGTAGTAGAGCAGAAAAAAACTTTCTTTTTTTCTTTTTTAATTTTGGCTCTCCATTGCAGAGATGCAAAAGTTCAATGTATTTAGCACGTAAATAGTTCATTCCAAATGGGCATTAGTAGCGAGATTTCACCGGGGGCGTGTGCTTATTCCCCTTTCTGACACCGACCAATCATAAGCAAGCAGCAACACACTGGAGAAAGGAGTGCAAAATAGTATTGACAAAGGCTAGGGTCACACATCCATTTTTTTTTTTTTAAAAAAACCTGATCTGGTTTTGAGCTTTTAGAAAGCTCAAAACCGGATCAGGAAACACTAAACATGGGAGCCTAGGATAAAAACCGGATTGCTTCTCAAGCAATCCGGTTTCCGTCTCCGACTTTGCAGCCTGCATGAAAAATCATGCATGCTGCAGTTTTCGTAGTGGTTCTGTTATCTGCAATGCGGGAACCGGATTGCTCAGGATGTGTAATCCTGAGCAATCCGGTTCCCGCATATACTTTGCTTATCCCGGCTGCCGCCGGAATAAGCAAAGTGTTCTGTGTTTGTGGAAACTATTTATTTTATTAATAAATGTTTGTATAATGTCTCTAGGGGGTACCCACTCCCCCTAGAGACCTTCCACCCACTCAGGTGGGCATATAATGGTGGAATCAGGTATGTACAGCAGCTGCCTCCTGACAGCTGCTGTACAGTTTTATGAATGAAAGCGCTGGGCTCCTCTAAGAGCAGCGCGAATACTATAGCTATTGGTATAGTATGTGCGCTGTCCGAGGTCCTGAAGCCTTATACAGTAGATCTATGGGCATGTCTGCAGCGATTTCATGCGCGCTCTGCTAAAAGCCACATCATGCAGCTTGGTGTGTGACCGCTGGTAAGATAAACAACGGGTTGCTATGGGGCTGCGTTCCACAGGCAAGTGCTATAGCATTACCGCTATGCTCTGCGGCTAATTTCTCAAGATTTTAGCGGGTGTGGCAGCCTCAAATGTGACCCTAGCCTTAGGCTAGGGTCACACTTGAGCCATTGAAGCGCAAAATGCTACCGTTTTTCACAATTATAAATTGTGGAAAATGGTAGCGTTAATGCTTCCATAGGCTCCCATGCAAAAAATGCATGGTCAAAATGCAACACTTTTGACGCTATGCGTTTTTGCTAAAGCACCCAGAAACGTGGTAAGCAATGTTTTTGGGGGACGTTTACAAAAACACATGCGTTTTATTGACATGGGAGCCTATAGGAAACGCATGTGTTAACGCATGGTAGATATATGTACCATGCGCTAACGCTAGCGTTAAATTGGCATAAAAATGGCAACAGAAAAAAACACAACCGTTAACGCTGGCATAAAAAAAACGGCCTCCCAAGTGTGACCCTAGCCTTAGTCACATTCAGGTCTGCTGTTCTCAGGCAAATGTTATCATAGTGCAGTGAGGAGAGCAGACAGTCATCGTGTCTCACAATGAGCCTGTACTAAGCTATGGTGGGGGTTCAACTGTCCCTAATGTGTTGCTGAGGAAGAAGTTCATGCCCCAGTGAAATCTCTCTGGTTATTCCAACCTGGACTTAAAAAAAAGTTGTTTAAGTACTTTGATCGCTTATATCTTAGTAACAAAGTGTCAATATAAAATAAAATCTAAAAAAAAAATGTTCTGCAATGTAGCACTTGTTATCATATTGTAATTCCATTTACACATGACAAATTTGGTGACAGATGCACAGTTGCTCACTTCAATTTCTCACACTAAAATTTCAATAAATTATCTAGACATGCTGGCAAAATCCCTAATATCAGGGAACATATGACAACCACTTGTTGGATGGTGGACACTACCATGCTTGATTGCCCGGTACTCGTAACGAGCAGTTGAATGAGCAGGTCGGGTGCTCGCATGGGCTTGACTCGTTTACTGAATATAATAGAAGTCATTGGGGAACGTGAACACCTTTTTGGAAGATCTTCCGGAAACAGATTGAGTTTCCCATTGACTTTCATTATACTCAGTACTCGACTCAAACCTGTTCAAGATTCCAATCATGCATTTCAAGTACCGAGCCCCCGAGCATGGCAGTGCTTGCACATCACTAATTATTTTGATTGCTTACTTAGGCTGGTTTCACACTATGAATTTTTCAGTTCTGATGCTGTCCGATAAATATCGGACAGCATCGGACCGATTTTGGCCCCCATGCAGCCCTATGGGCATTGGACCGAATCGGATGTGCACTAAATGCCATCCGATTTGGTCTGATCCGATTCTGTCCGATTTTTGCACCGAAAATAAAATCAGACAAAATCAGATTGGACCAAATAGGATGGCATTTAGTGCACATCCGACCCGACCCGATGTTTTTAACATGGGGCCCTATGGAGCGGGGTAAAAGGAAACATTTGATGTGTCCTCGGACCCGATTTTACTGTACTGAGCATGCTCCTAACAGGATAGCAGGGGTTAAAAAAAAAAATGTATGCTCACCTGTCCCCGAGGCCCCCGCTGTCTCCTGCACGGTCCTGCAGGCTCCCGGTGTCCTCCCGGTGTCTCCAGAGATCTTCTTCTTCTGAACAGGACCTGCCGTGACGTCACAGTCACGTGACCGTCTGTTACACCATGTTAACAGGCGGTCACGTGATCATGACATCACGGCAGTTCCTTTTCAGAAGAAGAAGACCTCTGGAGACACCGGGAGGACACCGGGAGCCTGCGGGACCGTGCGGAAGATGGCGGGGACCTCAGGGACAGGTGAGCATACATTTTTTTTTAAGTCAGCCCAGAGGGAGCGATTTTTTGCCGGAATCGGATGCCTATTTTGCAAGACAAGTCAACCAATATGATCAAAACAGTGATTTCACCACATTTTGATATTTTGGTGACTTTCTAAGAACATTAAGTTCTGTTTTTGGGTGGTTGGCCTGATCCTGTTTTCAGGTGGTTGGAATGGTCCTGGTTTCAGGTGGTTGGCCTGGTCCTGTTTTCGGGTGGTCGGCCTGATTCTGTTTTCAGGTGGTTGCATGGTCCTGCTTTCAGGTGGTTGGCCTGGTCCTATTTTCGGGTGGTTGGCCTGATTCTGTTTTCAGGTGGTTGGCATGTCCTGTTTTTGGGTGGTTGACCTGTCCTGTTTCTAGGTGATTGGCCTGGTCCTATTTTTGGGTGGTTGGCGTGGTCGTGTTTTCGGGTGGTTGGCCTGGTCCAATTTTCCTGTGGTTGGCCTGGTACTGTTTTTGGGTGGTTGGCCTGGTCCAATTTTCATGTGGTTGGCCTGGTCCTGTTTTTTGTGGTTGGCCTGGTCCTATTTTTAGGGGGTTTGCCTGGTCCTATTTTGGTGGTTTTCCTGGTCCTATTTTGGGTGGTTGGCCTGGTCCTGTTTTCAGGTGGTTGACTGGTCCTGTTTTCAGGTGGTCGGCCTGGTCCTGTTTTTGGTGGTTGGCCTGGTCCTATTTTCAGATCATTGGCCTAGTCCTGTTTTTTTGTGGTTGGCCTGGTCCTATTTTTAGGTGGTTTGCCTGGTCCTATTTTGGGTGGTTTTCCTGGTCCTATTTTGGGTGGTTGGCCTGGTCCTGTTTTCAGGTGGTTGGACTGGTCCTGTTTTCAGGTGGTCGGCCTGGTCTTGTTTTCAGGTGGTCGGCCTGGTCCTGTTTTTGTGGAACATTCATCCAGAGAATGGCAGCAACTCACCGGACAGGTTTCAGCAGTGTTTCCTTATTATTTTTTATTCCATGAAAACAGGCGGTTTTTCAGGGGTAGTGGAGGGAGGATGGGGGTTGCAACAACGGGCCGTTTCGCACGGTCTCGTGCTTCGACGGGTCGCAAAAAAAAAAATAATAATAAAGAAACACTGCTGAAACTGCCCGGTGAGTTGCTGCCATTCTCTGGATGAATGTTCTGTGTAACGCTATCTTTAACCTGGAAGTGCACCCAGGGACAGGAAATCCAGCAGAGCTGTGAGGAGAACACAGGTGCCCCTGAAAGATGGGAAAGGAAAGCTCTGTGTCGACTTGCTGGTGCCCAGCTGCCCTGAAGTAAGTGTCAAGTCTGGTCCTGTTTTTGTGCAGTTGGCCATAAAGCCAAATTCTAAGGAATGCAGAATACCATCATGTATCACATTTAAAATGCACCTACGTTTGGAGGGCTGCACTTTAAGGACTTTGCAAGAAATTATAATTATTATTTCCATTTAATTTGAATGAAGTAGTAAATCATAGTCAGATGAATCATTTTTTACCTTTGTAGCGTTATTCACTATTTTCAAATTCTCTTTGATTTCTTTCAATTGTTTCTGTTTCAAAACTTAAAAAAATTCTGCTGAAGACTAAAACAACAGAGCAAATAAGACCTTTGCTGAACTCTCTGCTAATTGAATACTTTTTTCTCCTGCAAGTTTCATCAAGGTTGCTCTGTGGACAATATGTTAATTCAAAGCCCAAGGGGAAAAGAGGATTGTGGATGAGCATGAAATAATGCTATTTATAAGATTTACTAATAGTTAAAGTTTTCTTTAACTTTGTAAATGTTAAGAAAGAAGAATCATCTTTGTAATAATTGAATATACACATACTTTTTCTTTATTCAATCATTTGCTTCACCAAAATTAAAGACCAAAAACAAACCCATTTTGTAATTTGATTTTAACCCTAAAACAAAGGAGACTGAACAGGTTACAATTTAGACCTATGCAAAATGTGAGCTCCACATTCACATAGAATGCCGAATTGAAGGGTTATGTCACTGTAATATTAGTGGAATCGGGAAACAAACATGGCATTAAAGGGGTTGTCTGGTCTTAAGTGGATGTGACTGTAGACTTATCAATCCTGCGAGGATTTGCTATTTCTAAGGTTGGTTTCTCACTACCGTTTTCTACAATCCAGGGTAATGCGGGTAAAACCTGCCTCCCACTGGATTCCCCCCAATTGTTTATCACGATGCAACTGGATGCACCCGCACCGGTATGGTCACTGATCAATGATAATACTGGTGTAGGAGCATCCCCTTGCATCGGCTTGTGTAATTTATTTAGCTGGAGCCAGTGGAAAATGACATGCCCCCTAGTGGGTGCGTCATTTTAAACTGGGTTCTAGGCATGCTCAGTTATAAAAATCAGAATCTAGCATCCGGATCCAGATTCTGCTGGATCCGGGTTTCATAGAGAACCGTTGTAATTTAACCTGCATTGTCCTGGATCTGGGTGTTCTCAGTTTTGAAACAGACACCAAAATCACTACAATATGCATTTTTGGTCTCAGTGAAAACTCTGTTGACACTCAGACCAGGGGGAACCGTAAAGAACTGCATGCACCTGTAAGTTCCTGCGGCATCATTGAAAGTCAATGGGGTCAAAAACTATATATTCAACAGAGTGATGCAGCAGCAAAAAAGGCAAACACAATTCTGGAATGTATTAACAGATGTCACAGTCTAGATCACGTGAAGTCATTATCCTCCTCTACTCCGCTTTGGTCAGACCTCATCTGGATACTGTATCCAGTTCTGGGTTCACATTTGATAAAAAGCCATCAACAAACTGGAGCAAGTTCAGAGAATAGCGACCAGAATGGTGACCGGTCTGCAATTCATGTCCTATGAGTAACGGTGACAGGATTTGGGAACATTTAGCTTGCCAAAAAAAAGACAGAGGAGACTTGCTTTCTACAAATATCTCAGTGGTTGTCACACTGTAGAGGGGTCATCCTTATTGTTATTTGCACAAGTAAAGACTAGAAGCAACGGGATGAGACACAAACTAGATATTAGAAAAATACTTTTTGACAGTGAGGGTGACCAGAGAGTGGAACAGGTGCCACTAGAGGTGGTGAGTTCTGCTTTAATGGAAGTCTTCACACAGAGGCTGGACAGACATCTGTCTGGGAGGATATAGTGAATCCTGCTTTGAACAGGGGTTAGACATCCAGGAGGTCCCTTTACACAATGACCCAGGAGGTCCCTTTACACAATGACCCAGGAGGTCCCTTCACAAGATGACCCAAGAGACCCCTTTACGCAATGACCCAGGAGGTCCCTTCACACAACGACCAAGGAGGTCCCTTCACATGATGACCCAGGAGGTCCATTCACATGATGACCCTGGAGGTCCCTTCACATGATGACCCAGAAGGTCCCTTCACATGATGACCCAGGAGGTCCCTTTACACGATGACCCAGGAGGTCCCTTGACAAGATGACCCAAGAGACCTCTTTACACAATGACCCAGGACATCCCTTCACACAACGACCCAAGAGGTCCCTTCACATGATGACCCAGGAGGTCCCTTCACATGATGACCCTGGAGGTCACTTCACATGATGACCCAGAAGGTCCCTTCACATGATGACCCAGGAGGTCCCTTTACAAAATGACCCAAGATATCCCTTTACACAATGACCCAGGACATCCCTTCACACGATGACCCAGGAGGCCCTTCACATGTTGACCCAGGACATCCCTTCACATGATGACCCAGGAGGTCCCTTCACATGATGACCCAGAAGGTCCCTTCACATGATGACCCAGGAGGTCCCTTTACAAAATGACCCAAGATATCCCTTTACACAATGACCCAGGACATCCCTTCACACGATGACGCAGGAGGCCCTTCACATGTTGACCCAGGACATCCCTTCACATGATGACCCAGGAGGTCCCTTCACACAATGACCCAGGAGGCGCCTTCACATGATTACGCAGGAGGTCCCTTACAACTACACCTTTCTCTGATTCTATGAATGATAGTCAAAATGAGAAAATTAGGTTTAGCCACCCATTCCTAAACCAAAGAACTGTCCTGAAGTTAGTCCCCCTTTCCTCTATTGACTTGTCAACAGTTTTAGCTTTACCCTGCATTGCCATGGGGAACTTGAACATGCAAAGTGCCTCAGTCTCCTGTGGACATTGACTCCTGCCATATTATGCTTGAGCCACCGCTTATATGATGCAGAACGCTAAAGATGATAATAAAGATCCCAAGCGGTTTGGCCCAATCTCAGTCAGACCAAATTCTTGCTTGACTAACGCTAATGAATATTTGCTCAAATAGAAAAAAGTTTATTTTCTGTAGTAAATGACAACATAGATTAGATTTGTTTAAACTTTTTATCATGGATGTGGTAGGGTAAAGACTACTTTCTGGCCCTACAATTACAGCAAAATGGCGTCCAGTTCCGCAACACTTTTCGCGATTTCCAAAAATCAAATCCCCCAAACTCATGAGAATTTTAATTTTTAGAGAAATTCCGCTCATCTCTAACTTCAAATATAAAAATATAATAAAGGAGAATAAAAGTTTCAAACTTGTTTTTAGGATAGAGTCTGGACTAGAGATGGATGTATAGATCCACTGGACAATTCATATATTGATCTGCAAGTTTTACTTCATTCACTGAAACTTGAGATAATTGATTCCCCCCTTATACTAATAGGGTCATTTTGTTGGGTCTCCACTGGGTACATTGATTCTCTCATTTCTAGTAGTGACATAGAGTCTACTAAGATTGGTGCAAAGATCAATTCAGCTTTACACAAAGACGCAGATAATTGATGGTGGATGTAACATTGGATTTTATTTGGTAGTACATTCTATTAAACACTTCATGAGGGATATTCACATGGGTTGTAAATGAAGCATATGGTGGAACATACAAGGACACCAGGGGGATTAGCTGAGATGACAGGCGCATTTTAAGTAAGTCCTGGGGATTCTTGAAAACTCAACATTTGCCATGCTGTATGTCATTAGTTTAATGAAATGGTGAATTGTGATGGGAATTGTTAAAATTAGATTACAAATTAAATATGAGCATTCAAAAGAAATAGCCAAGTTCCAAACATAACTGACAAATAACTGACAAATAGTGATTTGTAACAGTAGTTGAAGCAGAAATGGAGTGGTGTAAAACCGCGCTACCGTGCATGTAATGAAGATGAAAGGTCAGATGTCGTTGGGGGCATTTTGGGGTGAGCACCCCTTCTTCAGGAAAAAAAAATCACTTATGTCTGAAAAATGGGTGCCCAACCTGAAACGCGTAGGAATAAGATCATATCAACAACATCTGACCATTCATCTGTATTGCATGCACGGTAGCGCTGTTATACACCACTCCATTTCTGCTTCTACTACTTTTGGATATCCACCGCTGGAAACTGCTGCAAGCTGTGACTCTCTCACAAAGACACAATTGTGATATACCGGTCTTCCCATGGGTAATCCCTATTTTGCACCACATTTTTCTTTCCAGTCTTCTAATTTTTACTAATTATTTGTGAAATTCAGTTTGACAGATCCGCTCAAGTTCGGACAGGTACTTTTTTTTTTAAGCTTATATATTTGCTGTAAATAGAAGATGCCTTAGTACTCTATGAGGTGTCTCCAGACCCAAAAGAATAATAAAAGTAAGTTAATTTTTTTTTTAATTGCACATCGCTATGGACCTCCCCTGTCCAACCCCCTCTGCTGTGGTTCAGACTTCTGGCATCTTCTCCCAGGGTTTTGGCTCCTCCACTTTGATTTGGCAAGGTCACAATTTCTGAAGTCCTCTCCCACTGCTTACTGTGTCTTGAGCCTCTTAAAATGTCATAACTTCATAATAAGTGTCGCCCTGATGTCATTATGTCACTGTTATGCACACATAGTTTTTCACATGGGAAGACAGGGCTTATCTCTAACTACTGCACCTGACCTAAGTGGTTCCTGTACAGACTATAATTCGTAGTGGCACAGGTCCTGGAGGCACTTATGCAAGCTGGAATAACCCTAACTGCAAAATTAGGAGATGACAACTCGGACCTGGTTGCCTGAAAGGCCATTGAGCATTCCTCATATCTTCTGAGGAATCAGAAGTAGATGCATAGCACTAAGACCTGGATAAGGAAAGTTGTGCAAAGAGAGACAAGAATCCAAAGGGGTGAAACAAAACACACATATACAGTGGCAAAAGTGAAGTTCTTACTGCAAGCATGAATAACTAACTGTAGTTAGAAGAAAGGAGTAGGATAGATAGAGATGACAGCAAAGAGATTACTAGTGCATAAAGTATTCACCTATGCATTGCATAAAAGTATATTCACCACAATGTGTGGCCTGGATACTCCAAGGGCATGGGATCCACTTAGGAATATAATCAGCAGAGAAGATGAGCAAGGGTAAGGTATAAACAGCCACACCAGCCACACCTGCAATGTGACTAAATGAATAAATGAAAACACCTGGTGATCAAAAAAGAATGAAACAAATTCATTGGATGGGGAGGAACTCCAAATTGTGCTGGAACTCCAAACAGGATCCACTTAGGAATACAATTAGCAGTGAAGATGAACAAAGGTAAGGTATAAACAGTCACACCTGCAATGTGACTAAGTGAATAAATGAAAACACCTGGTGACCAAAAAAGAATGAAACAAAGGTAAATAATGGACAGTCCTTGTGCAGGAAAGAAACGGCTGTGTGTCAGTAGAGAAATAAGCTGATCACACAGCACAGGGTCACCGGATCAAAGCCTGAGGCATGACGGTCACATGTGGCATACTCAGTTTTGAAACCTAATAAAAGAAATAACCATGATTATTACTACCCGGTCACAATTACTGTAGTATTCACTACAGGATACAGGATGTTGCCTAGTTAGAAGGACGGGAATAATAGTCTGTGCTGCTAGGGATCCAGGAAATCCAAGACAATAGGCAAGATGGAGATGAAACAAGTTATTCTCTACAAGTTTCGAGGCTCGACCAGCTCCTTCATCAGGAGATCAGAATATAAAATAAACCATAACTAAAAAAATTACTTAAATATGTTTTAAATCAAAAAAATACTGCCAAATTAAAAGTGTCCCTAAATGTTACAAATAATTGAATACTTGTGAGATGTCAATAAAGTAGGAAAGGAAAAATGGGAGGTGGACAATAAAAAAATTCTAAATCAATAAAAAATTTTAATAAAATATTATAATAGGAAAAATAAAAATAGCTCTACACACATCAACAATTGAAACAAGCCAATATTTTTATTTTTCATATTATCATTTTTAATTTTAGATTTTTTTTTACTCATTTTTTTCTATTCTTTCATCCTTTTCTTTACTTTCTGCCTCTCCAACCTTATTGACACCTCACAGGTATCACATGTTTCTTTCACGGATGTTTTCCATTTCCCTTCGGCAGTTTTTTTTTTTCAATTGAAACCTATTTATGTCTTTTTTTTATGTACCGTATGTTGTAATTAATACTAGCTGTAGAGCCCGGGGTTGCCCAGGACAGTAACTCACCGTGCTTAGTTATAACATTATAAAATGATTTTTTTTGGACATAAAAACATTTCGCATCATATATTCAACACTACAGATTTGCAATGCAAATTAACTAAATGGTTACCCCAGTAATGTATAGTATTTTATCTGCAACTCATTCAAGACCCTTTGATAAACAATATTCTTGGTCGTCCCTTCCGGGGCAAAGATGAACCGATTTTTGGCAGTTCCAACTCTTGAACAGGTCACATGGAGGGGGGTGTTGCTATACATACATGCACACATACATCCATGAAGAGGGCAGGGATATAAAGGAGGCAGTGCTATGAAGGGGGTGGGGCTATGTGAAGGGGTGGAGCTATGATGGTAGCGAGGCTATGTGGAGGGGGCAGGGCTATAAAGGAGGCAGAACTATGAAAGGGGTGGGGCTATGTAAAGGGTTGACCTATGAAAGTGATGAGGCTATGTGGAGGGGGTAAGGCAGCACAATGAAGAGGGCGGGATATGTGGAGGAGGTAGATCTATGATGGGCGTGGCTACCTGGAGGGGGCAGAGCTATGATACATAAACACATATACATATTCTCTCTATATATTAGATCGTGGTTTCCTTGAAGAAGAAGCTGATTGAACTTCGAAACGAGTAGAAAATAAAACTTTTTTGCTCCATCTTGCCTATCTTCTTACATTTACTTGATACTGGTAACTCACACAAAAATAGGACCTATCTCATTTTCTCTATCACACAGTGGATTTGGCTGCAACGGTCAATCACACTCCAATATCATTCCAAGAAACCTGGTTACCTTGGATCTACTTCAGATCCCTCCCTTTTTACCACACACAAACTGCCTCTTAATTTACTCACATGAGTCCCTCCCGAGGTGCTCCCTCTACCCCCATTTCTCTATAGTCCCCTCCTCCTCCTCAGCTCTTTATCTTTTTCTCGACACCCCTCCCCTAACCCGTAATTTTCTTCAAAGTGTTCTATCTCATATCAATTAACGTATTAGATGGTCCATTATCTACTACGCTTCTACTACTAATTCTGACTACGGATCTAAAGCAAAGCAGTAATTATTCTCATATCCCCTTATAGTTCATCAAGCAAGCAGATTGAAATTCAGACTACACATCATTCCAATACTGGACTGTGAGAGGATGATGTTCATTACCTAGCACTAGCAAATGTGACCTTAGATTACCTGATGTTCATATTTAGGATTCCCATCTGTTGCATCCCCTTTTCTAGGATAGTAGTTGTCTTGCCTGCCTGTCTATCTGTTTATTTCCTTGAACTGCATGTAATTATTATTTAATCTTTTATGCAAATAAAAAGAACGTTGAAAACAAAAGAAAAGAAATAGGACCTATCTCCAAACCTCTGCTAGTTCCTGTACAGACTAAGGTTCCTAGTTGCACAGTCTCTAGCAGCCCCTGTGTAGGCTGGAACAACACTGAATGCAAACTAGGAGATGATAACTTGGACCTGGCTGCCTGGAAGGCCGTCGAGCATTTCTAGTACATTCTTAGGAATCGGAGGGAAAGGAGTAGGGCACAAGAACCCTGAACATGGCTGGCCAAAATGTCTCCTGGCAAAATCTGGGCCAGGAGTGGGATCCTGTGTACTTTTCCTGGTGGCAGCATTATAATATAGTTGCTCCAATTAGGAAAGACGTGGTTTACTTGATCGGCGGTGGGAGTCCCCAAATAAACCGCAGGACTGACCACACTGCTGACAATGAAGCCTACTTTGTAGAACACTTATACAAAATACATCAAAATATATTTCTGTAAAATTATAAACTATGTACAAAATTGTAAAACTTTGTGAAAATAATTTTCCCACCGCAAAATAATTTCTTTACTATTGAAAAATAAAAGTAAAGGAATGTATAAGTTGTTGCTATCCATTACTTATCTGAGAAGCACAGCGGAGGCAGAATGGCAGGAAAGGTTACATTGACTTCTCTCATCTCTGGAGAGTCATTTTATCGCTGACATTTACACACTTTGCAGTTTGGGTTTTAGTTTGGTGCCAGGAAAAGTAGCCGTCCCCGCTATTGTCATCATTTTGATTGTAAGCAGAGTCTACGGTAAGTTCGTCCATAAACAGGCGGCCCTGTACCCGGAATGGCTGCAACAATAACATATTACCGAATTCTTTGATTAAATCTGTTTCTTTTTGTATAAAATTAACACATAGATATCCCGTAATATACTCTGGGTACATATACTAAATTATTTTGCAAATGGTGGCTTCATGGGGGTTTTTTGTGTGTGTTATTTTTGTGATCAATAATAATGAACAGTTTGGCTAAGGTTATTGTACTGTACTTTCTCTTCTTTTGAGAATTTCTTATTTAACGGCCATCAGCTCGATCTCGAGCCAAAATAATATGACGGATGAATGCTCTGTAGGATCAGCCTAGATAGGTCCACCAGGGTCTTCTCCAAGCCTAGATATATCCACCAGGGTCTTCTTCAAGCCTAGATAGGTCCACTGGGGTCTTATTCAAGTCTAGATAGGTCCACCAGGGTTTTTCCAAGTCTAGATAGCTCCCCAGTGTCTTCTCCAAGCCTAGATAGGTCCACAGTAGTCTTCTTCAAGCCTAGATAGGTCTCCAAGAGTCTTCCACAAGCCTAGATAGGTCCGCTGGGGACTTTTCCAAGCCTAGATGAGTCCACTATGGTTTTTTCCAAGCCTAAATATGTCCACTGGGGTCTTCTTCAAGCCTAGATAGGTGCACCAGAGTTTTCTCCAAGACTAGTTATGTCCACCAGGGTCTTCTCCAAGCCCAGATAGGTCTACAAGGGTCTTCTCCAAGCCTAGATAGGTCCACCATGGTCTTCTTTTAGCCTAGATAGGTCCACTGGGGTCTTCTCCAAGCCTAGATAGGTCCACCAGGTTTTTTTCCAAGCCTAATTAGGGCCACCCGGGTCTTTTATAAGCCTAGGTAAGTCCACCAGGTCTTCTTCAAGCCTAGATAGGTCCAGATTCTTCTCTACCGTTATCTTTATATTAACACACCATTGCGTTGCTGGTCTTACTTTTTGCTTTGTTCCTTCTTTTCTTCCAATCATGATGTCCTTCTCCAGTGATTGCTCTCTTCGTATGATGTGTAGACAAGTCGTATCTTGGTGATCTTTGCTTCCAGTGACATGTCTGGCTTGATTTGTTCCAAAATTGATGTGTTTGTTCTTCTTGTTGATAATATCATCCTCCAGTTTATCATTTTGAAACCGTTGATTCTTCTTATGTCTTGTTTCTTTATCGTCCAGGTTTCTCTTCCATATATTACTACAGAATAGACGAGCCGTGTCTCCATCACCAGTGAAATGTTCTTTGATGAAACCAGTCCGATTACGCTAATCACACTCTAATCAGACTTTCATCAGAGAGTGATCTAATTTTCTCCGATATATATATTCTCCATTCTGTCAGTCTGTGAACCAACGTTCACTCTCTCATCTGAGTCCGGTCCGATTTTTCCGTGGACTCATTGTTTTACATGGCCTAATGTGATCTGATTTATGGATGTAACTCATGCATGCTGCAATTTTTTCCTCAGACAGACTCAGTCTAAGGAAAAACTCACACTTATACAAAGACCTATAGAGTAACATTGATCCAAGTTCAGTCTGATGTTTTGTTGGATCGGACTTAGACCAAAAATAAGTCGTCTGCACAAGCCCTTGGAATTAAAAATAGTAAAAGTGTAATTGTCATTACATAATTTTTTGATGGGTTGTAGAAACCTGTGATAAATTTTGTAGAATCAAGTTTAAGTGATGAGACACCAAATAATCATCTAAGGAGCCGAGAAGCTCAGTCCAATTCAGTCCAATTCAGTCCAATTCAGTTCTGCTCACTAACGTTAAGCTCAACATAGAACACTTTGTGTCTCTGAACATAGTTGTTCCATCATTAAAGAATAAGAAGATCAACTGTTCTGTGAAAGTAACGCTCTCCCCAAAAAGCCCAAGACCTTAGATTTTTTACGTTGACCGTGTTTAAAGTTACTTAACTTTGTTAATTGAATTATATGAATAAATTGCTTTATTTTTCTATTTTAAACATATCTAATGTAATAATTATAATGGAACACTCAGGAATCTCTTAGCTTGAGACAATGAATCAACTGAGCAAGGTTATGGTGAGAAAGTCTGTACTGTATGCACAAGATTGAAAACAAACGTAAAGTGCAGCAAAAGGGCAAAGTTCATCAAATGCACAATAAAGAAGTCACTAGAAATAGTTCATCCACAGTAATGCTAACAAGGAAAGTCTTTTGGAAGAAGCTTTCACTGGAAGATGCCATTTAGTAGAAAACACAGTTTACACTCAGGGGGCCTGGGTGAGATAGGTCTCTGAGAATGAGTTCTGAATCCAGTGCAGAGCAGTGAGCCCTAGAATGTCCAAACTGTCCAGAATACCGCTACTGCAGAACAGAAAACCATTAACAGTAAAGCATGCAGTTTACGTTTTAATCAGTCATGCTGATAAGTCATAGCAATTTATTAGCATTCCACTTCAATCCATTTAATTGACTTCATCTAGTAAAATTATGTATTACCAAAATAATTTTAAATACTTTTGAAGTTTATGTGTATGAATGTAAAAAAAAAATATATACAT
>JARQOC010000011.1:18174419-18196102 GCA_033576535.1 Allobates femoralis
ATCCAGCCTATATTACTGGAGAGACACACATACCTCACATCCAGCCTATATTACTGGAGAGACACACAGACCTCACATCCAGCCTATATTACTGGAGAGACACACAGACCTCACATCCAGCCTATATTACTGGGAGAGACACACAGACCTCACATCCAGCCTATATTACTGGAGAGGACACACAGACCTCACATCCAGCCTATATTACTGGAAAGACACAGACCTCACATCCAGCCTATATTACTGGAGAGACACACAGACCTCACATCCAGCCTATATTACTGGGAGAGATACACAGACCTCACATCCAGCCTATATTACTGGGAGACACACAGACCTCACATCCAGCCTATATTACTGGAGAGACACACAGACCTCACATCCAGTCTATATTACTGGAGAGACACACAGACCTCACATCCAGTCTATATTACTGGAGAGACACACAGACCTCACATCCAGCCTATATTACTGGGAGAGACACGCAGAACTCACATCCAGCCTATATTACTGGGAGAGACACACAGACCTCACATCCAGCCTATATTACTGGAGAGACACACAGAGCTCACATCCAGCCTATATTACTGGAGAGACACAGAGACCTCACATCCAGCCTGTTTACTGGAGAGACACACAGACCTCACATCCAGCCTATATTAGTAGAGAGACACACAGACATCACATCCAGCCTATATTACTGGAGAGACACACAGACCTCACATCCAGCCTATACTACTGGAGAGACACACAGACCTCACATCCGGCCTATATTACTGGAGAGACACACAGACCTCACATCCGGCCTATATTACTGGAGAGACACACAGACCTCACATCCAGCCTATATTAGTAGAGAGACACACAGACCTCACATCCGGCCTATATTACTGGAGGGACACACAGACCTCACATCCAGCCTATATTAGTGGAGAGACACACAGACCTCACAACCAGCCTATATTACTGGAGAGACATACATACCTCACATCCAGCCTATATTACTGGGAGAGACACACAGACCTCACATCCAGCCTATATTACTGGGAGAGATACACAGACCTCACATCCAGTCTATATTACTGGAGAGACACACAGACCTCACATCCAGCCTATATTACTGGAGAGACACACAGACCTCACATCCAGCCTATATTAGTGGAGAGACACACAGACCTCACATCCAGCCTATATTACTGGGAGAGACACACAGACCTCACATCCTGCCTATATTACTGGGAGAGACACAGACCTCACATCCAGCCTATATTACTGAGAGAGATACACAGACCTCACATCCAGCCTATATTACTGGGAGAGACACAGACCTCACATCCAGCCTATATTACTGGGAGAGACACACAGTCCTCACATCCTGCCTATATTACTGAGAGAGACACAGACCTCATATCCAGCCTATATTACTGGAGAGACACATAGACTTCACATCCAGCCTATATAACTGGGAGATACACACAGACCTCACATCCAGCCTATATTACTGGAGAGACACTCAGACCTCACATCCAGCCTATAATACTGGAGAGACACACAGACCTCACATCCAGCCTATATTACTGGAGAGACACACAGAGCTCACATCCAGCCTATATTACTGAAGAGACACACAGACTTCACATCCAGCCTATATTACTGGGAGATACACATAGACCTCACATCCAGCCTATATTACTGGAGAGACACACAGACCTCACATCCAGCCTATATTACTGGAGAGACACACAGACCTCACATTCAGCCTATATTACTGGAGAGACACACAGAGCTCACATCCAGCCTATATTACTGGAGAGACACATAGACTTCACATCCAGCATATATAACTGGGTGATACAGACAGACCTCACATCCAGCCTATATTACTGGAGAGACACTCAGACCTCACATCCAGCCTATATTACTGGAGAGACACACAGAGCTCACATCCAGCCTATATTACTGAAGAGACACACAGACCTCACATCCAGCCTATATTACTGGAGAGACACACAGACCTCACATTCAGCCTATATTACTGGAGAGACACACAGAGCTCACATCCAGCCTATATTACTGGAGAGACACACAGACCTCACATCCAGCCTATATTACTGAAGAGACACACAGACTTCACATCCAGCCTATATTACTGGGAGATACACATAGACCTCACATCCAGCCTATATTACTGGAGAGACACACAGACCTCACATCCAGCCTATATTACTGGAGAGACACACAGAGCTCACATCCAACCTATATTACTGAGAGAGACACAGACCTCACATCCAGCCTATATTACTGGAGAGACACATAGACCTCACATCCAGCCTATATTACTGGAGAGACACACAGAGCTCACATCCAGCCTATATTACTGAAGAGACACACAGACTTCACATCCAGCCTATATTACTGGGAGATACACATAGACCTCACATCCAGCCTATATTACTGGAGAGACACACAGACCTCACATCCAGCCTATATTACTGGAGAGACACATAGACCTCACATCCAGCCTATATTACTGGAGAGATACACAGACCTCACATCCAGCCTGTATTACTGGGAGAGACACACAGACCTCACATCCAGCCTATATTACTAGGAGGGACACACAGACCTCACATCCAGCCTATATTACCGGAGAGACACACAGACCTCACATCCAGCCTATATTACTGGGAGCGACACACAGACCTCACATCCAGCCTATATTACTGGGAGAGACACAGACCTCACATCCAGCCTATATTACTGGAGAGACACACAGAGCTCACATCCAGCCTATATTACTGGAGAGACACACAGAGCTCACATCCAGCCTATATTACTGGAGAGACACACAGAGCTCACATCCAGCCTATATTACTGGAGAGACACACAGACCTCACATCCAGCCTATATTACTGGGAGAGACACACAGACCTCACATCCAGCCTATATTACTGGAGAGACACACAGACCTCACATCCAGCCTATATTACTGGAGAGACACATAGACCTCACATCCAGCCTATATTACTGGAGAGATACACAGACCTCACATCCAGCCTGTATTACTGGGAGAGACACACAGACCTCACATCCAGCCTATATTACTAGGAGGGACACACAGACCTCACATCCAGCCTATATTACCGGAGAGACACACAGACCTCACATCCAGCCTATATTACTGGGAGCGACACACAGACCTCACATCCAGCCTATATTACTGGGAGAGACACAGACCTCACATCCAGCCTATATTACTGGAGAGACACACAGAGCTCACATCCAGCCTATATTACTGGAGAGACACACAGAGCTCACATCCAGCCTATATTACTGGAGAGACACACAGAGCTCACATCCAGCCTATATTACTGGAGAGACACACAGACCTCACATCCAGCCTATATTACTGGGAGAGACACACAGACCTCACATCCAGCCTATATTACTGGGAGCGACACAGTGCAATTTTTCAACTTAAAAATAGCAATTACACCCTACGTTTTTTTCCTACCATGTCAATAAAACATTTATCATAGTATACTATTTATTATGTACAAGGAACAGTCAGGTGGTATAGTTATATCCTTGGGCAGGAAGGTGTTAAAGAAAATCTGCCAGAAGAAAATTAAAGTTGCCCGCAACAAACCATAAACTGTTGTGTAATATCTTGCTTCTTGTTTGTGACATTACTGCTTGACGTTTGAGGCCCAAAGCCTGAGGCTGCACACTGGGAAAAGTCTGAGCAAAACATGTCAATATGTGAGAACAATCAATGACCGGCACAAGTGAAGTCAGAATAAGAACACCGGAATCAGAAGAGGACATGTAACCATCAAAGCCCCTCAGTGGCCTCAGGTCTCAGGCCTGGAACTTTAAGCAGTTCTATTATAAATGATGGCATTGGTTGGATTGTTGGGAGAAGGGTTGGGTGGGGGTTCTTTGGACAGGGTTGGGGGGGAGTTGCTCTAGAAAAGTATTTTTATATCTTTGGTACAATGTGTTCTCCAGGCATAGATGACCTTTGCCTGGTGAGAAGACACAACGTAGAAGCTGCTGATACAAGACAAGACCCAGATACATGGATGACATGAAGCAATATTTGTGTTAATGATCTCACATCACAACTGGCCTGATGGAGCGAAATCCATTCTCACCTGTAATATTGTCTGCTGATCTATAACACTATATCATTTCAGGCATTAACCCTTCCATGCCATTCCATACACTGCTAGCAGTTTATGTACTTTATAATATCAATATATGACACTCTATTACATTCGTCTTACTACCATATGAATACAAAAAATTATTACGGTATATTAAAATTATTTCAATACCAATTACAAAAAGAATAAAATGTATGTCTATTATTTAATAGACATCCATTTATTTATCTATAAAAACGATTGGCTTTATAAAGATTAATATAACCGATAGGTCGCATGTCACATGGACTGACTAAAATCAATTTTTTTTTATCTTTTAGTGTGCTGTACATTTTTTTTCTTTATATATACAGAGGGGGAATTATATGTTGAATCCGTCACCAATAAGGTTGCAAAGTTTTTGAGACGGCTCACTGGTTTTACCCATCATGAGATGTTTCTTGTGTGGCTTCTTGGTAATGAGATGCCTTTTTATCGGCCATCACTTGAACCAGCTGATATTATTTTTCACTAAGTGGCAGGGTGATTTTAGCTCGCTTTATGACTTTCCACAGTCTTTCTTCATCTGTTCAATATAACTAGTGCATCTCAATGAATTAGAATATCATCAAAAATCAATGTACTATTGCCATGTTTCAGGGCGTTTCTGGGGGCGTTGACTAATAAATCAATATGATATTCACCTTTTGCTGTCTCGTGGAATACGGCAGCACAGTGGCTTAACCCTTCACCTCCCTACTTCCCTACTTTAGTTTTCTGAGATAATGACCTTGGATTTTCATTAATCATCAACATTAACATAAATAAACACTTGAAATAGATCCCTCTGTGTGTAATGACTCTATATAATATATGGGTTTCACTTTATGGATTGAATTACTGAAATAAATAACTTTTTGATGATATTCCACTTCATTGAGATGCTCCTGTATTTCAACTGCTGGTCATCTATCTATTGATCTATCTATCTGATCTATCTATCTGATCTATCTATCTATCGTCTATCTATCCAGCTATCTATCTATCTATCTATCTATCTATCCTATCTATCTATCTATCTATATCTGATCTGTCTATCTGATCTATCTATCTGATCTGTCTGATCTATCTGATCTGTCTGTCGTCTGTCCGTCGTCGTCCGTCTATCTATCTATCTATCTATCTATCTATCTATCTATCTATCTATCTATCTGTCTATCTATCTATCTATCTATCTATCTATCTATTTACCTATCTATACTATCCTTTACACTATAAACCAAATCATCACCACATGGGCCATTTAAGTCATATAATGTGCACAATTTTTGGAGGTTCTCTTTTTTTCCCCATTATAATACCGGTTTGGCTCTGGATAGTAACGAAGCAGGAGAAATATTCGTGGCACACAACCTTTTAAAAATGCCAAATTCTTTTAAAAGTTCATATAAGCATGGCAGTGCAGGAGAAGGAGCCTTCATCGGCAGGACGCAAGCTGAATGAGATGACAGTCCGTTTCGTGCAACCGTGCTTCTATGGGTCTCAGGCTAGGGTCTGACTTGTGTTGTGACCCTAGCCTAATGGATTGTGCTTAAAACGTAGAACTTTACCCAGAAGCGCGTAGCATTAACACTATGTGCTGCAGGAGAATGCTGCCCCTAGTTACCCAATATTTACCTTCCCAACTAGCCACACACAAAGCTGCTGGGAGTGCGCTTTACAACAGCGCACAGGAAACGTTTTCTGCGACTGTTTCCTGTGCGCTCTGCTAAAGCGCACTCCCAGTTGTGTGTGTGGCTGGTTGGGAAGGTAAATATTCAGGTAACTAGGGGCAGCATTCCTGCAGCGCATAGCGTTAATGCTACGCACTTCTGGGAAATGTTCTAAGGCTAGGCTTACATCAGCGCTAAAAGCTAACGTGCAAATTGTGGAAAACGCTAGCTTTAACGCCTCTATAAGATCCCATGTGAAAAAAGCATTGCAAAAGTGCAATGTGTTTAACGCTAGGTGTTTTTGCAAAAGCCACAAAAAACGCTGTTAGCAGTGTTTTTTGTGGCTTTTGCAAAAACGCATGCCTTTTTTTAACATGGGATCTTATGGGAAACACATGCGTTAACGCTAGCATTATAAATAGCAACAGAAAAAAAAATACCTAGCATTAATGCAGCCTCCCCAAAACAGCTCACCAAGTGTGACCCTAGCCTAAGTTATAAGTGCAATCCGTTAGGCTAGGGTCACAACGCAAGTGTGACCCTAGCCTTAGCCAAAGCTAAGGCTGAGACGCATGGAGGGCAGTTGTGCAAAACAAACCGACGTCTCACTCAGCTGGCGTCCTGCCAATGAAGGCTCCTTCTCCGGCACTGCCATGCTTGTATGGACTTTTAAAAGGTTTGAAAAAAATGTGGAATTTTTAATACCGTAGGTCGTGTGCCACAGAATATTTCTCCTGCTTCGTTTGGATTGCTTCGCCCAGCCCTGGGTTTCTCTGGCCTGCAACGACCTATCTTCCACCTGGATCTTTCATCGTGGTACACAGGAACAATTTGCGGAGTCCAAGGTGAAGATGGTGACCCAAGTAAGTGCTATACCCCTATCATGTTGCTGTTTCTGAATAGTAAGGTTTGCACACCTGTCTTTGTTGATATCTTTCTATGAATCATCACGATGTGGTTTAATTTTGGACGCTTATGACTGTAAATATCCGATAGATGCAGTGCTGCCTCTTTCTGGATGCGCTGTCATTGATGAGGAGGCGGTCGCGCAGGCGCTTCCTTCTATAATCTTATCTATAGAAGGTTTGATGGTTTCTCACCTCTGAGGCCGAATGTATCGGACGTTCATGACATGTCGACAATATCCAGATAGGACACCATAAGGGTATGTGCACATGGCGCGCGGCTGGGCGGACCGCCAGGAAGCTCGGCGGGTATGTGCGGCGGTGCGGCGGGTGGCCAGCGGTTAGCGCTGGCGGTGTTGCGGCGGCTGAAGCAGTACATGATTCTCTTGCAGCCGATGCAGAACGGCGGATATAGAACATGCTATTCATGCTAACGTGGGACCAGCGGTTTTGCAATGGATGGCATGTGTAAACGCGGTGGTGGACACGGGTGTCGGTTTACATAGTTTTAATGTAATCCAAACGCGGTTTGGATTAACATAAATTTACATGAATTTATGTAACGACGGGTTTACACACCTAAACTGACCTATCCGGCCAGTGTGCACATACCCTTAGTCCTTTATAGTCATTGTCATCGTGTTGACTAATACAATGGCTGCGCATGTTCACCTATTATAAGAAAGTTCTTCTACCTAAATATCCGGCAAGGCTCATTAGATGCGGATCATGTCTATACATCTATGGCCAATCATAGACATAAATCTCTATAACTCATCACATGTCCTTGCGTTGTGCGTCCGCTGCTTATTTTCTGCTTTATAAACTCTGACAACGCTGAGCGGGTCTCTCCGGTAATCTGACGGGAGTATTCATGCAAACGATTCTCCCCTCCTTAGTAATCCTGTCCTCACCGGGCAATTTATCACAGCAAATTGACAAATAATCTTGAACAATACTTCTTTCTCAACTTTTTTTTCTCTCCTTCCACAGAACAATCTATTAATACGCTGCGTCCCATTTCTGGATGGCTGTCAGTTTCACAAAAATAATGGCTCAGTGTAACTAATGCATTTCACCATCTGCATAAAGAGCTTTGTATAATTAAAATCAGATGAGGATATAACCACACGGCATACGCGGACCCCCCGCCCACGCACCCGAATCAGCGCAGACAGAGGAAGCTTCAACTTGATGGTCTGCTACCAACTGGATCCGGGAAATCCATTTCTGTCCAAACATAATGTTGATCCTACAACTAAAATAGTTAACTGGAGTCTATCTGACAAATATTTTGCAGCTAGTTTATACAATAAGGGTGGCGGTGTAGTAGAGCTGAGTGTGTCAGTGCTGCAGAGCTATCACATAAAACATGAACCGAGCAGTAATAAAGGCTACAATGACGTCATGTTCTGAACTTTACAGGGGTTGTGTCTCAAAATATTATCTTCAAAACTCAATAGAATGTGTTAAAAGAAGGGTCTCTACAATATAAGGTCTTTAAAAATAGTTTGAGGCTTGATAAATGCAATTTAGATAATAAAAGGATGGATGGATGAATGGATGGATGGATGGATGGATAAATGGATGGATGAATGGATGGATGGATAAAATGGATGTGTGGATGGATGGATGAATGGATGGATGGATGGATGGATGGGTGGATGGATGGATGGATGAATGAATGGATGGATGGATAAAATGGATGGATGGTGATGGGATGGATGGATGGATGGATGGATGGACGGACGGATGGGTGAATGGATGGATGAATGGATACTGTAGAGAATAAGATAGATAGATAGATAGATAGATAGATAGATAGATAGATAGATAGATAGATGAGGAATTTGAATTGTTTTTTTATTTTTTCCCATTGCATCAACCAGCAGATTTCTCAAGGTTTAAAACCAAGTATGCAAGGAACAACAACTCTAGGTTTAAAGTAGGAAAAAAGCTCCAAAAGCATGAAAAATACCCTATCGTCAAGGGGGAGTAGAAACTGAGAAAAAATGATTGACCCTTGATCTTTAGTGATGGGCAAACCCAAACTGCAAAGTTTGAGGTCCGTACCGAACACCTAGTGGGTGGCATGTACTCCGAACACGGGCTTCCCTGAAAAGTCTGTGTTACAGTTTGGGTTCCGCTGGGGGGCGCTGTCAAAGAAAGCAAACAGTAATTTAAACAGCATGATATACTTACCAAGGACCAAATGATTGCATTTCCAGGCTGCTTACTAACCTCCTGTTCATTCACTGGACTATGCCTCTAACAGTCAATCACAGATGCCCACTCTCTGTGACAGCCTCAGTGATTGGCGTTTGCACACCCACCCATTATGCTGGCATCTGTGCAATGAACCTGCCGTCATAGAGGGTGTAAAAATAATATAAATATTTCAAATAAATTACATACATATCCCTGTATTTTTGATTCTCTGCGCAGACAAAGTGGACAGCTATGGGCTTTATACAGTGGAGCCCACAGAGCCGCGGCTATGACCTCAGATGAACTCTCGGATGTCACCGCTCACACAGCCATAACTTAGTCTGAGAGTGCTGCTGCGGTGAGCGGACATATTTTTAATGCTCTTTGGAGACCTATTTTTCTGATATAAAGCCTCCAGTTATTGTACATGCTTGGATTTTATAACTCAAGAGAGGTCCCGGTCTGACTCAGAAACGTATTGGAATCAATAAAATCCATTTTGCAATCCCACAGCACAGCCCACCTGAAAGTGTCAGTTTTAGATTCTAGAAGAACTTTTTCCTCCAGCCATAGGTCAGCAACGGTTTTCCAAGCTTTTATATATGTTGTGCCAACACACAGCTCCTTCATCGCTTATACTTTATTTTATGAGTGAGACAGCATTGCCTTATTCTATATGCACTTGTGTATATCCCTAGAGTTTATCAAGGTGATCAGGAGTTAGCAGAAGTTGATTGCAATTTATTCCTGAGAAATTCTGCCACCACTTACTTTACAGTAACAAAAACCCAACCCTACTTCCTGTAGAAAGACAATGACCTGCCCACACTTCCTGTAAAACAACAATGACCTGCCCACACTTCCTATAAAAAGACAATGACCTGTCCACACTTCCTGTAAAAAGACAATGAACTGTCCAGACTTCCTGTAAAATAACAATGACCTGTCCACACTACCTGTAAAAAGACAATGACCTGTTCACACTTCCTGTAAAAAGACAATGACCTGCTTACATTTCCTGTAAAACAACAATGACCTGCCCACACTTCCCGTAAAAAGACAATGACCTGCTTACTTTTCCTGTAAAAAGACAATGACCTGTCCACACTTCCTGTAAAACAATAATGACCTGCCCACACTTCCTGTAAAAATACAATGACCTGCCCACAATTCCTGTAAAAAGACAATGACCTGCCTACATTTCCTGTAAAAAGACAATGACCAGCCCACACTTCCTGTAAAAAGACAATGACCTATCCACACTTCCTGTAAAACAACAATGACCTGCCCACACTTCCTGTAAAAAGACAATGACCTGTTTACACTACCTGTACAACAGCAATGACTTGCCCACACTTCCGGTAAAAAGACAATGAACTGCCCACACTTCCTGTAAAAAGACAATGACCTGTCCACACTTCCTGTAAAACAACAATGACCTGTTTACACTACCTGTAAAACAACAATGACTTGCCCACACTTCCTGTAAAAAAACTATGATTTGCCCACACTTCCTGTATCAGACAATGATCTGCCCACACTTCCTGTATGGAGACAAAAAACAGTTACCACTCTCAATAGGGAGACAAAGACTCCCTTTTTCTTTTTAAACAGAGACCAAACCCTGCCCACTTCCTGCAGAGAGGCAAAGGCTCACTCACACCCCCTTAAAAAAGATGAAAACTACAAATCTTTAAGAAAGACCAACACCCACCATTACTTTCTTTAGAGGAACAAAAACCTGACTATTCATCCTGTAGAGAGACAACGACCCCCCCAAACTTCCTTTAGAAAGACAAAAAATCACCCTTACTTCCTGTATAAAAAAAAACGTCCCCGCTCATGTAGATATAAAAACCTACTCCCACTTTCTTTATAGAACCAAAAACCCACCGCCTCTTCCTGTAGGAAGACAAAGACCTGCCCTCAATTTATAAAGGCAAAATCTCTTCCCTACATCCTGCAGGGATGGGGAACCTCAGGCCCTAGGGTCGCAAGCAACCCTTGATTACCTTTTCTGCGGCCCCTGGGGCCTGAGGCTCCTGGGCACCACAGTATCTCATGATGATGATGACAGCTGTGCTTTGCCCACTGGCTGCCTTTTAAATCCATCTCTCCAGTGATCTCTATGCCCCAGCCTCAGCCTCCCCAGTGACATATCTGACCCCAGCCCCCTCCTGTGATATCTAAGGCTCTAGAAAACCTGGAAAACCAGTTGAGAATATGATCAATATCACCTAAGGGACCTTTCACATTAGCGTTTTTGAATTTTGCGGCAGATCCGGCAGATTTACCACATCTGATGGATAGTAGAAATTTCCAAAGGGCCCCGGCATGAGAGGGTTCCCTGCCCTCTGCTGTAGAGAGACAAAGACCTTCTCTCACCTCGTGAAACCTGTCTCATAGTCTCTGACGCTAGAGATGACTCACACTCGACAAAAGGCAAGTCTAATGAAAATGGGGTGCTTATCAAAGATCCACTCTATCATTACTCCCAAAATCAGCCTTGATGCTTTTTATTGGTGCGTCACTGCTAGATATAAATTGCTTATATAACAGTATGTGGACAAAAGAAAATTAATTGAAATAAATAATATATAAAAAGATAAAAAAGTAAGATAATATAATAAATAATACAACTGTATAATCTATCATTTGGTGCCAATTTTTTTTTTACAAACTGGAATTGATTTTTTTTTAATGCACAACAGATTGATTAACGCATAAATTACATGTCTATAAAATGTATCTTTAGAAGATATTCACAGTTTTATCTGTGTGGGAGTTTGTAGCATTTAAGCCCTCGGCAGTGAAGGGGCGGTGTATGGATATATGGAAATTTAATAAGAAAGATTAAATATAGTCATGTAAACATCAGATTTACCGGACCGCCATAAATAAAGAAATGGTAGCGGCATTTGGTTGACGTCCAACTTTTTATTAGAATGTGAAAATTAGCACCATTCTCTTGTCAATTTCGTCTTCCAGGCTCTCCAAACACTCCAGATGGTTTCCTCAGCTTAAAAGTATATGTTAAGTGTAAGTGCCATGTTAATTAGGACTTTAAGTAAGATTTTACTGCCCGTGAAGCACTTCTTAAACTCCTGCCTCCATTCATCTTGTCTGGTTTTTCCCTCTTCTTTGTATAACTTGTGTACATCCATCAATCTTATTATCAGTTCTTCCTCCAATTAAATCATTCCCCACTGCTCATTTAAATGAATCTATAAATCATTGACACTTGTGTAAAATTTATACTCAGTGTGATCAATTGGGGGGAATGGTTTCATCAGCTGCATAAAGCAGGTTTCATCTGAATGTAGACTGGAAGACGAAAGAAAAGAAAATAATGCGTTTCGTTGCGGAATCTTAAAAGATCAACCTGTGAAATATTTTTCTATTTACTGGTATTAAAGTATAAAAATAACAGGTTTGACATCTGCAAAATTGTCTTTTAATGGCTGATCCCGTAGGCCAGCGATGGGGGACTCCGACCTCAAGGGTCCCCGACAGGTCATGTTCTTAAGATTGCCTTAGTATGGCACAGGGGTTGGAATCATCACCAGTGCAGGTGATTCAGTAAAATCCTGAAATCATGACCTGTGGCGGCCCTTGAGGTCTGGGGTTTCTCACCCCTGCCATAGACAATGAATAGAGCAGTGGCATAAGCATGTGTACAGAGGTGGACTGGTTGCTGTTGCGTTCCCTTCCCTGAAGACACCAATTGCGTTAGCGTGATGTCATTGGCAGGGGCGGACCTACCGTGGTGCAGCTGGTTCAGCTGCCCCAGGGCCCCGACCGGCTAGGGGGCCCCTCAAGCCTGCAGGGTGCCCCCAGCCGACCCCCATGAACCTGTGAAAGAGGAGAGAGGAGAGGGGGGTAACTAAGGGAAGCTTCCTGCTTCCCATGGCTGATTCCGCCCACCTCTCCTTTGCCACCCTGGCACAGCAGGTAGGAGCCGCAGCACCCACAGCACCCCCCCCACCCGCTCCCCACCAACGTGCCGTACACTAGTACACCCCCCGCTCCTCACCAACGTCCACTAGCACCCCCCCTCCCGGCTCCTCACCAGCAGTCCGCCACTGGTCATTGGGATATGTATCCAGCATCTTTGGAAATAATGCAATATGGGAATCGTGATGTAATGTAGTAATGTAATGTGTTATCATGTTTTCACTTGTAAGGTATAGGATTTGTATTTGTAGTTGCCAAGCATGTAATAGTTACATTGTTGGGACTAGCCCACAATGGTAGAGTTTAGCATGGCGGGAGAGCGACAGTTTCCAAAAAGGGCCCAGCTTGTGGCTAGAATAAGGTCTGGTAGGTTGTCAAGGCCGCATGAAGTGGGTAAAAAGAGAAAGGAGACCGTATGAGAGAGCATGATACTAAAGTGTGAAATGCGGCAAGCTAAAAGGAGAGAGGGAAGAGCACATAGGGTTTTATCCATGATAATAAGTAAAATCATCTATGGTTTGACTCATTTTCTTTGGTTGTATGAGTCACAACCAACTTAGGAAGTTATCAGAGAGAGCCAGCTCACAAAAAGGAACATGTGTATGTGCCAGAAATCGAGTATACTATAATCAAGAGAAAATCTGGCACACCATAAAGACAAAAATAGTCCAATAATTTTTGTTGATGGCTTTTTATTCGTGGAATCAATTCAATATTCTTTTTGTATATATATCTCAGTCATTCGTATAAACGTTTTCGGCTATTGCCTTCCTCAGACACAAATAACTGGTAATGTAAACAGAAATAATCACAATTAATAACATGTTTTCAATTTGAATCAACATTTTTAACAGAAAAAATCCACAAAAAGGCCAAACAATCATTAGGGGGGAAAAAATCCATAAATTAATCAAGGATACAGAAAGAAAAATGGGGGAAACATTTTTTATTTACAATAAAGATACATCATAGGATAGAACTCCATCCTCGTGGAAAAAGTAAAAGAATCAGGATTATATATACCTTTATATCTCCTTTCTTTCTTGTATGTATTAAATCTTCACATATACAAAAAATTCTGTGCACAAAAGTGTCTATAATAAAAAGAAACACCACAAAAAAATAATAAGAAAAATGAGTGAGAAAATATAGTGGAAAAAAAGGAGTGCCACAAACTAACACCTCAAGAGAGCCAATCCAAACTAGGATTGTACGTATGTCCAATACTATTCAATGAAAATCATACTACCATAATCAAATAGAACATAAGTTCTTCCTACTAAATGGAATAGTACATATAAAGCCCATATAGAGCAATAGTTCAATAACAACTACTGAAGATGGCGTGTATGTGCTGGACTCATGCGTTACCTTATATTGATTACCATGCGATGTAATATTGAAAATAACCATCATATACAGTGGAGACCCGTTGGAAATTCTCTAGATAAAAAGAAATCATTATAATAAACAGAATCCCTGTCATTCATATTAGACACAATATGGTCACAAAGTCAGGTTCATACCTGCTATGTCGATTAACTAAGATTCCACTACCACAACATAAAAAGAATCAATCATGAAGTAAATGCTGAAAAGTGAAAACAACAATACCATCAGGTTCAAACTGCATAACAGCAACAACTTATTAATTTAGCAAGTTGCATACCTTAAAGTCAAGCCCAAGATACAAAGGATCACCAGAAACCTGGTAAAATAACATAAAGAATGAAAAAGTACTCAATACAAGTAAAGCCTTAATCAAAACGCTCCTTATTACTCACTGGTGCTGTTCACTGCAGGGCCCTGGCAGAAATGCACAGAGTAACACAAGAAACCGGCTTTTATAATGCCCGGGTGGTCAAATACCTCCTACTTCCGGTATTTGGACCGCAAAACGTGCTGTGGAACGCATACGCGACCGGAAGTGATGTCGCGGCACTAGTAAAATGTGCTGAGATGAAAACAAGAAACAGGAAACGCTTGTCATGGTAGTGTTTCCTGTATAAACGCTATTTGTTGTCAGGGAAACCCTGTTCAAGCCTAAACAAGGGGAAAAGAGGAAATAATAAGAAAATTAAGGTTGTACTTAATGCTGAACATGCCAAATTAATACTTAGACCTATTTGTGTCAATATTGTGCAAATATAGTAATTAATGAAAGAATGCCTTCAATCTAAGTATATCATATATTTAAAGCGCCATAACCATTGAAACATAAGAAATGAAAAAGTACTAGGGTATTTCCATAAATAATACTCAGTAAATCTTCCATACTATCTGTTGTCATATAGAGGTATACAAAATACACCATAAAGTGGGGAGAAATCATGTCATGAAACCTCATACTCTCTATTTAAACCTAAGGGAAAAAGAGTCTGGAGACGGTGTATCCAAAATGATTCACGCTCCTTTAAGCGTTTAACCCTGTCTCCTCCCTGTCTGGCTAGGGGCACCTGTTCCAACACCTGGAAACGAAGTTGAGAAATGCCATGTCCCTTCTCAATAAAATGGCACGGAACCGGTAATAAAGTGTTACTACACCTGATGGTAGATTTATGTTTACTTATGCGGTCTCGGATACGCTGGGTAGTTTCCCCAACGTATCCGAGACCGCACGGACATTTCAGAAGATACACTACATAGGACGAATCACAGGTAAAATACCCGCGGATCGTGAAGATCTTACCCGACCTGGGATGTGTGAATGTTGATCCTTTCACCATATGGGAACATTGAGGGCATCCAAGACAGGGAAAATTTCCTTCTCTTGGAATACCCAAAAACCTTTGTCTGGTTATTTTCTCGGGACCTATATCAGCACGAACCAATCTGTCTTTAAGACTTTGTGATCTTTTATAGCAGAATAATGGTGGAACATTAAACTCAGTGATGTCAGGATAGGACTTCAAAAGAATGGGCCAGTGTTCCTTCACGATCTTCTTAATCTTATATGAATAAGGATGAAATGTTGATACAAAAGCCACCCTAGGGGTGGAAACAGATGTTCTAGGTGCAATAACAGTACGAGGCGATGCTAAAGGTAGTGGATATCCCCTCTTAACAAATTTTTGAGTCATTTCCTCTTGTCTAGTTCTCAATTTTACGGGGTTCGTGACAATCCTTTTAACCCTCATATGTTGGGAATGGGGCAACGAACTTTTTATGTGACGTGGATGGCAACTATCATAATGAAGGATGCTATTCCTATCCGTAGGTTTAGTATAAATATCAACAGATACTGTGCCATGATCATCCAACACAAACAAAGTATCAAGAAAGGAAATCTCCTGTAAACTAGTATGGATAGAAAAAGTCAAACCAGGAACCAATGTATTTAACCGATTATACATCATATCTAACTCCATTTCTGTCCCTGTCCACACTACAAACACGTCATCTATATAACGCTTCCAAGTTAATGCCCTAGATTGTAATAAGGGATCAGATGTAACATAATTATATTCAAAATAGGCCATAAAAATATTAGCGTAGGGGGGCGCCATGTTCGAACCCATGGCCGTCCCCCTACGCTGCAGGTAAAACTGTTCCATAAAAAGAAAATAGTTGTTCCGAAGAACCAATTCTACAAACTCTCTACAAAAATCCTTTTGCTGACCACTGAGTGCGCTGAATGTATCCAAAAACCACTTAATGGCTTCTAAACCTAAATCATGTCCAATGGACGTGTATAAACTATTCACGTCCATGGTGACTAAAATGCTATTACTTGGTAATACACCCAGTTCATGAATGACAGTAAGAAAATGAGACGTATCCTTAAGATACGAAGGAATTAGGGGAACTAGAGGAGACAGAATTTTATCAACCACTATTGCCAAAGGCGAGAGTAATGATTCGGTTGACGCCACAATAGGGCGTCCTGGTGGATGTAAAAGATTTTTATGTACTTTAGGCAGGGTGTAAAAAACAGGCGTAATGGGGTGCTGTGCCACAAGGAATTCTGCTAATTTTGAGTCAATAATGTTGTTATTCAAATAATGCTCAACCTTCTTAATAATTATATTCCTAATGGAACTAGTAGGATCACGATCAATAGGAGTGTAAGTCTCCGAATCACTTAGTTGCTGTTTAATCTCATTAATATAATATGCCCGATCCATAATGACAACAGCACCGCCTTTATCCGCCGGCTTGATAATAACCTTTTTATTAGTCTGAAGTTGGCGAATGGATTGTATAATATATGTGGGAAGATTCCGTTTTATCCTATGTTCCCCTCGTTCTATGGCATTGACTAGCCGGTCAACATCCTGTGTCACTAATTTAGCAAAGGTCTCAACTGGATGGTAATTTTTAGGAGGTTGGAATTTACTAATGATGCGTAGGTTCAAATCCTTCAGGGTGAACTCAGAGGGGGAAGAGGTTGGTATTGGAGACAATTCAGTACCCAATCGGCTGAAATGTGCCTTAAATCTAATAGTTCTGAAGAAGCGTCGAAGTTCCTGATCGACCTTAAATGAGTTAAGATTGGGAGTAGGACAGAAGGAGAGTCCCCTCTGTAATAACTCCAAATCAGAAGGTGAAATAATTTGAGAAGAAATATTATAAACCAAATCAGATTGACCTACCTGTGGTCGTGGTTGTGATGGATAACGGTAATTGTAATTACCCCGACCTCTTCCACCACCGCGTCCTGCCCTGCGTCTGCCTCCATAATATCTCGGTTGAAAAAATGGATAAGGTGGATAACCTGCACCCAAACTCTCAAGACTACTCCCAGAACCATACATGTACATGGGAGTAGTCTTGAGAGTTTGGGTGCAGGTTATCCACCTTAATCGCTACCAGCCACCTGATTGGCCAGATAAGCAAGGTCCTGGCAGTGCACCTAGGACCTTGCTATCTGGCCAATCAGGTGGCTGGTAGCGATCACGTGGTTTGTGACGTCCGGCCATCTGATTGGCCAGATCGCTCCCAGCCATCTGATTGGCTATCAGACTGGCAGGTCCTTGCCGCACATCGGAGGTGAGGTTTTTGGTCCCGATGCAGGCGTCGGAAGGTGAGTAAGATGCTTTTTTTATTTTTTAACAACTTTTCTTCACTTTTAGTGTACTTTTGCAGTGTATATATAGATACACTGCAAAAGTACTCGCATTTCAATCAGACTCGTTATACTAGCAACGAGTAACAAGTAAAGGGACCTACTCGTTGCGAGTATAGTGACCCCGATTACTTCAGTACTCGCTCATCCCTACTGATACTACTGGGGAACACCCAACCCTTCCTCTGTGAGGAGAAGAGATATAGATATTGAAACTATGCCCTTCATACTGAGTAATGCTCTGTTTTAGAGGAAGCTGTCAATCAGTGGGGGGAGTGGTTGCAGCCACCGCTCTCCATTCACAGGGTGGTAACTGAACCCACGCTGGTGCTGCGCCCATGAATGAAACCAGAACTCTGCTGTCACGAGTTCATTGCTCTGCAGTCTGTTTATTTTACATGCTGTTAATTTGCTTTGGGACATTATGGGTTAATGACATTTTTCCCTTCATTTTGTTGCTTTTACGCTATTGCAGTGGATGTAGGCGAGTCACCATATACCTGGGCTAAAGCCATAAAAAAGCTAATCCGCCAACCGTGAAGATGGAGAATCGGTTGGCAATTAGAAGGCCCAGGTCTGGGGATCCCTATTAAGAAGAGAGGTAACAATCCCCATTCACGACAGCAACTGGGAAGAGTAAAATTAATTTCCTCCAGGCAGTGGGGTTTAATGTGCAGGCACCAGGAAGGTTCAGAATGCTATTAACCTGCAGTTTAATCAATATCTGCAGGTTAGTAGAAATTTTCCATGTGACAGGTTTAGTTTAGCCCTCTGGTACCGTCTTTGTTTCTGATATTGGTGGAGATACCCAAGTACAATGCTCTTCCTTTTCCGGTAGTCTCTGTGATGCTAGTCAACACACAGCCAAGAAGAAGTAAAATTCAGTTCAGATACCAGGAGACCACATAAAGACTGGGGGTATAAAATAGAGGCATAGTTAAATCACAGTCTGAGATCAGATACCTGGAGAAGAGCAGATCAGAACATAGTGACAATATAAAAAGATGGCCAAAAACAGGCAAGGTCAGGAAGCAAAAGATCAATTCCCAGAGCACAGATTCCAGAGATCAACTTAGCACCTTGGAGCTAAAACTAAAACTGGCAGTGCTCTGGGAAAAACTGCAGAACTAAAAGGCTGAGCAATTACGGGAGACAAAGAGCAGCTGCAGAACCTCAGCACAAGCTAGAAAGAAATCAGGCAACTGAGCTATTAATAAGAATACGAATAGCTAAGCACATCCCTGCTCCAAATAGGATGACTAAGCTGTCAATCTCCCACCCGAGCATACCCTGAATGCAGAACGGAGGAATCGTGACAGTTCCCTAGAATAGAAATGTAGAGATGTAGAGCATGCATGGCCACTGCTCAGTTTAGACCAGGGCTGTGGAGTTGGAGTCGGAGTCAAGGAGTCAGAGTCTGTGGCAATTTTGGGTGGAGTTGGAGCCAGATTAAGGGAAATTGAGGAGTTGGATTCGAATTCGGATATGTGGCTTACTGACTTCACAGCAATGGTTATGGAGTCAGAGCTAGAATCGGTGTCCATTTTGGTGAAATTGGAGTCAGAGCCAAATTCACGGAAATTGAAGAGTCAGAGTCAGTGTCGGATGTTTGGCTTACCGACTCCACAGACATGGTTTCGACAGGGCATTTTAAAGCCCCGTTCTTTGGAGATGTGGATGGTCATAACTGGAGGGACTAATACTATATTTATTCAAGACCCGGCAACACATCCCATTTCATAAAGTGTATTACGTAGGGTTCCACTCCAAGTAACGTCACCGTAATATTCTCAATTCTTTCATCTTTGTCTTCAAACTTTTTTTTCTTTAATTGTCCACAAAAGCCAACAATCCCAAAAGCTCAATTAAAATGGGAGTCAGCAATTTAACCTACTCCGGCAACATCTGAATTTTTAAAGTATTTAAAGAACCGGTGGGATTTATACATGCCGGCGAATGAAACAAAGCAGGACAGATCCAATTATACGTGAAAGAGCGGTGCGTGAAGGTCTCTCTCTTTGGGATCTTTATTAGTCATAAATCAAGCACAGAGAAAACAAGCTAAAGAAAAATAACGCGGAAAAAGTATCTAGAGATGAGGAAAACTTATGATAACTTTCTAACGTCAATAATAAAAAAAAAAAAAAGTCCATCCCGTCTGGAGAAAAATTCTTACCGCGTCCGCTGAATCAGCTCATATTACTGCCAACGACACTGCAACGGCAATTGTCACATAAAACCTAATAGCTGGTGACTCAATTATTTATGAATGGAAGAGAAGAAGAACTTCGAAATAAAACTGGAATACAAACAGATGTGTCTTATAGAAAAAAAATGCTAATTTACAGATAGATTGAAATATCATTGTAAATGTATCCAAATTGTAAGTGAAAGTAAGACACACATAATACTTAGGCTGGGTTCACATTTGCGGACCCCTCCGCAGCATTCTGCGGGAGGGGATCCGCAATGTGACCGCAGCGGCAGCGAGATCCTATCTTTATAATGGGAGCGCACGGTGCTGCGCTTGACCGCGCAAGACCGTGCGCACCCATCCACTCCCATATGTGATCTGTGCGCAGGCAGATGCCTGCGCACAAATCACACAGTCTCGTCCGCACCAGATATGCAACATGTCGCGTCCCTGGTGCGGACGAGACTGTGTGATTTGTGTGCAGGCATCCGCCTGCAAACAGATCACATATGGGAGTGAATGGGTGCGCACGGGCATGCGCGGTCAAGCGCAGCACCGTGCGCTCCCATTATAAAGATAGGAGCCCGCGGCCGCTGCGGTCACATTGCGGATCCCCTCCACAGAACGCTGCAGAGGGGTCCGCAAATGTGAACCCAGCCTTACAGAGCAGTACTTTAGTGCAGAATACACAATGGCAGCCTTACCGGAGACATCACCGCTTGAACGTTTCTTATCCTAAAGCTAAAATATGGCCTGAAAGTTTGTCCTTTTCCATTGGTAGCTACTGGAGTTTGTGAAAGTTTACAAGAGTGGAATTGAGTTCTACTTGAATGTTACTATTCTCCAGAATATGGATTTTTTTATAATTTTGGTGAACAGGCATGTGACGCTAGGTATTAATGGTAGTCAAGCGTTACAGAGTCAGGTACCTGGAGAACTCATGAAAAAGCCAAGAAACCGGCGCTCCCTGTGGTCAGCATTCAGTACAAAAAGTGCATGTGCTCATATTAACTTCTAACTGTACTTTAAAAATGAGATATTTAGCAAACAATTCTTTGATCCACCCTGCCACGTCATGGCAATCTCAGATAGGGCGGTCCTACTCTACAATTTTTATATACGTTGTGCCTTACGGCTTTCTAAATACAATGAAAGAATGACCACATAAATGCAAAACGCACCTGAAACATTTCTGTACTGCTCCCACAGTGCCAGAAGGACAAAGGTGGATAAAGGCAGACCAGGCCTGAACATGTGCCGCAAATGCTACAAATGTCCGACATTGTCAGATCTGACCCCCATACTGCCAAACCAGCAGACCATGAATGAGGGTGGGCAGCCCAGATAAATGTACCTGGAGAGCAGGTCAAGTATTAAGGGGATAAACAGAGGTGTAGTCAGGTCACAGTCCACAGTCAGAAAATCTGGAGGGAAGTAGAGTAAAGCAAAGGGGCTAAACAAATGGATGGTCAAAACAAAATCCAAGGTCAAGCAGCA
>JARQOC010000011.1:18196202-18251659 GCA_033576535.1 Allobates femoralis
CCTTCAACATGAGAAGGAAAGAAGGGGCACTCATCAACGTGTAACAAATCCTTTATTAGCACGACAAAAGTGACATCAAGCTCTCCAAGACCAAGACACAGTCATCAGAGGAGGACGCAGGGAACCTTTGGAAAACAGCCATTTTATGCTGGAATTTACTACAATGGGCACCTAGACCTGTTGAGGTGCATTCCAGCATGAAACGGTCATTGATCCGTGTCTTCCCCTAATGCCTGCGGCTTGATCTCAGTGAGCCAATTAAGGATTTGTCACACAATGTTGAATGCCCCCTTTCTGTCTCGTGCTTAAGTGTACTCAAATATTTTGCTGTGAAATATTCCAGAAAACTATTAGAGTTTCCCATTGACTTTCATTCGGTTCAGTATCGGAGACAAATACCCCAATAGTAAATTCAGCAAGTCAATGGCAAACTTGAATATTTTCCCGGAATATTCCATAGAAAAAAATTTGAGTTCTCCATTGACTTTGCCAAATTTACTATTTGGGTATCTGTCTCCAATATTATTATTATTATTATTATTATTATTATTATTTATTTATATAGCGCCATTAGGTTCCATGGCGCTTTACATGAGGATAAGGGAGACAAAAACAAGTACACTAAATCTAGGCGATCAGGACGTACAGGTACAGGAGGGCAGGGACCCTGTCCACGAGGGCTCACAGTCGATAAGGGCTGGTTAGGATACAGTAGAATGGGGAATGTCAGGTATGGGGCGGACGCCTGGGTCTCATGGCAGGTTGTAGGCTTGACGGAACAAGTGAGTCTTCAGGTGACACTTGAAGCTACTCAGGGTAGGAGAGTGTCTGACGTGTTCGGGTAGGGAGTTCCAGAGTAAGGCAGATGCCCGGGAGAAGTCCTGGACTCAGTTGTGCGAAGAGGTGATGAGGGGGGAGCAGAGGAGGAGTTCTTGGGAGGAGCGGAGGTTGCGTGAGGTTAGGTATTGGGAGACCAGATCGGAGATGTATGGTGGGGCCAGGTTGCATACTGAACCGAATGCAAGTCAATAGGAAACTCTAATATTTTTCTGGAATATTCCACAGAGAAATATTCAAGTTGACTTGCCTTAGGTTCGCTATTGGAGACAAATACCCGAATTGCAAATCCGGCAAGTCAATGGAGAACTCAAATGTTTTTTCTATGGATTATTCCAGGAAATTATTCGAGTTCCCCATTGACTTGCCTTAGGTTCGGTATTTGAGACAAATACACGAATAGTAAAAAGTATTCGGTCAGTATAATCCGAATCCAAATATTTCCATATTCACTCATCACTACTCATTACCTAGGTCAGTAGTCGCTTGTAGGAGAACTTGATTTCAAGTTCTTATTCCAATGTGATTTTTATTGTGTTCGAGTTAATTCATTTTCCACTTCTGCTTACAAGAAAACTCGACAATAAGTCAAATAATTACCGTATATGTAAATGAGACCGGCTGGTTTTATTTTACCTTAAATAATCATTAAACACAGATATTAAAATTATTTCTTAAGTGGATGTTTCAGAGAACCGTTAATACAATCATTATAATTAATACATAGGAGTAAAGAAGATTAAGCAAGCTTTAATTAAACTGTAAAGCTTTTACGGCTGCCTTTTGTTTTATTACGTATATGTTTAACTCTGAGCCTCACATTCCGGGGACATGTGTATAACTGAATGGTGTTCTGCTGAGATGGTGACAATGACACTTCTTTCTTACTTATTTATGACACGCCGGCCATGAGCGTGAAATGCTTATCTCCTTTGAACAGGATGCCTCGGAAAAGTTGGTGAACTTGGGTTTCGGAGAAAGTGATTGCTGCTGGCAGCTCTGTGTACAGATGTCCTGCTGACCAATGATCTACTTTACAACGTCTCCATCGCCAGAAGACCTGTCAGCAGGCGCGGTGTCATTTTATTACTGTTCTATATATTAAGAAAAAGCCCCAAAGAAACGCGACGAAAAAAATCCCATTGACCCAAATCACCCTGGTGGGATTATCTTGTAGGTTGCTTATGCAGAATGTTCACTTTCTAGTCTACCGTCATCTTTGAGGTGCACAAAAGATGTTCCCTTAGCGGTAGAACAGCTAAAGAGGAGTCGTTTTAGAACATTTTCCGAACAGCAGGGAAGAAAAGTTATACAAAATCTCATTCTAACAACTGCTGGTCTGTTTTACTACTAGAACTAAGATTATTGATTTTGGAGTATAGATTTGTAAAGCAGTTCGGGGTCTGAATTTTTTGGCAAAATTATCAAATATTAAAAGTAAGTATTTACTCTGTAAAGAGATAATATGGTTTCACGACCTCATCCTTTGTCCTATGTGAAGATGGAGTCACCAGTGATGAGCGAGCACTACTTCCATGCTTGGGTGCTCGATACTCGAAACGAGCAGTTGGATGCTCTGATTGGCATGACTTGTGTACCGGATTTTTTGGTAGAAGGGTTTGGCTATTTTGCATACCTAATTAATACCCTAAAAGAGTGTCTTTAGGGCAAGAAGTGATGCGTGAAGGTTTTGGTTCTCAGTGGTCAAGATTAGTGGTGAGCGAGCACTACCGTACTTAAAATAAGCAGTTGAATGCTCTGATTGACACAATTCGTGTACCACGTTTCTTGGTAGAGGGTGTTGGCTATTTTGGATTCCTAATTAATGCCTAATGCCCTAAAAGATTGCCTATAGGACCAGAAGCGATGCATGAAGTTCTTGGTTCTCAGTGGGTAAGATTGGTGATGAGTGAGCACTACCATGCTCAGGTGCTCGATACTCGAAACAAGACCTTGGGCGCTCTTTTGGCATGACTTGTGTACCGAGTTAACCGAGTCACATATGGGGATGGTAAAGAAAAGAGGACAGAACCTACAATCACACATGGGCGAGGTAAAAAAATAGAGCACATGACCTACAGCCACATATGAGGGAGGTCAGAGAAAAAAAGCACAGGATCTACAGTCACATATGGTGAAGGTCAGAGGAAAGAGCACAGGACCTACAGTTACATATGGGGGAGGTCAGAAAAAAAAGCACAGGACCTACAGTCACATATAGTGGGAGGTCAGAGAAAAGAACACAGGACATATAGTCGCATATGGGGGAGGACAGAGAAAAGAGCACATGATCTACAGTCACATAAGGGGGAGGTCAGAGAAATGAAGACAGGATCTACAGTTACATATGGGGAGGTCAGAGAAAAGAGCACAGGACCTACAGTCACATATGGGGGAGGTCAGAGAAAAGAAGACAGGACCTACAGTCACATATGGGGGAGGTCATACAAAAGAAGACAGTACCTACAGTCACATATGGGGGAGGTCAGAGAAAAGAACACAGAACCTACAGTCACATATGGGGGAGGGCAGAGAAAAAAGCACTGGACCTACAGTCACATATGGGGAGGTCAGAGAAAAGATCACAGGACTTACAGTCACATATGGGGGAGGTCAGAGAAAAGAGCACAGGACTTACAGTCACATATGGAGGAGGTCGGAGAAAAGAACACAGGACCTACAGTCACATATGGGGGAGGTCAGAGAAAAGAGCTCAGGACCTACAGTCACATATGAGGGAGGGCAGAGAAAAGAGAACAGGACCTACAGTCACATATGGGGGAGGTCAGAGAAAAGAGCCCAGGACCTACAGTCACATATGGTGGAGGTCAGAGAAAAGAAGACAGGACCTACAGTCAAATATGGGGGAAGTCAGAGAAAAGAGCACAGGACTTACAGTTACATATGAGGGAGGTCAGAGAAAAGAGAACAGGACCTACAGTCACATATCGGGGAGGTCAGAGAAAAGAGCACAGGACCTACAGTCACATATGGGGGAGGTCAGAGAAAAGAGCACAGGACCTACAGTCACATATGGGGGAGGTCAGAGAAAAGAGCACAGGACCTACAGTCACATATGGGGGAGGTCAAAGAAAAGAGCACAGGACCTACAGTCACATATGGGGGAGGTCAAAGAAAAGAGCACAGGACCTACAGTCATATATGCGGGAGGTCAGAGAAAAGATCACAGGAGGGTAGAGATGTCTGGCATACTCTTTTCCATCCTTTCTTGCCCAGGAGATGTAGTATGATCCGACCATGTCCCTGTATGGTCAGACACAGCTATTACACATTACATAGCAGGGACACATATATGATTATCTCAGCACAGGAAAATTGTTTTTAATCACATCTAATTGTGGAAATTATTATTATTCCAAGATCTATTGATAAAAATAAAACTTGCCCATAGGGAAAAGCCCTTTTAAGGATGCTGATGTCATTGCTTTACATACCCCTTTCTATCACATGATTCTATTATAAGATATGTGAATAGAATATTCCCCTGTCAAGTCTTTATGGCATTTCCTCCCATCTCTTTCATGCTAATGAGAAGGGGGTAGCAAAAAACAATGTATTGAAACCAAGCAAGCATAATAATATCCTATGCATTGTAGTAAAAACACCTATGGAAAATAATCTTTTTCCTGCCAGAAAATACATTATTTTCTTTTTTTTTTCTCTATATGACAAATGTAGATTTATAGGATGTTGACAAGTCAAGGTACAGAAATCAACTTATAAAAAATGAAAGAATGAAACCACAATACACATGTACAGAGGATGATCAGCCTCCCCACAACAGTGTCAATGCATCATTCATCTAAAGATCATATCATCGTCTTCAGAGTAGAAAGCCTTAAAGTGTCAGCGCGTAGGATGTCCTTCATTTTTAATGTGCAGTTATGGATGTGTAGGATTTGTAAAACTAGAAATACAATCTAAATGCTAATGTGGCCTCTGTTTGCTTAATGTGGCTACATTTAAAAATCATGTACGGTGGCGGTGTAGGGCGGTGGGGAACTCACCCAAATTCAATGTCCTGGAAATCGTTAGTGTTCTTTGTAGGGTAATTCTATCTCCTGTAGACAATTTCCACATCAAGTCATGCAGAATTATTTATTTCTCCATGTTTCTTGAGTGTTAACATATTGCCGCAGCCTCACCCGGATCTCCTTAATCAACGTAAATGATGAAATTCACATTAAAAATCTGCACCAAAAATGGACTTTCTGCTATCAAATTTGTTCAATCAACTTCTACAGTGGATTTTTCTCTGTAGTTTTCAGAAAATTGTATCCACAATGCTACTATTGTAATAGAAGGAAATCCACTGCATATCTGACCCATGGGCACATATCCTTAAAGAGCTGTTCCAGAATTTAAGTTCAAGAAGAAGCGGCACTCACCGAAGTAGTACAGATGGTCCTTTATTCTATGATTCTAGAAACGGACAGGGTGCAGGGAGGAGGCCACTGGGGCCAGCGGACGACGCCGCCATTTCGCGACAGCTGTCGCGAAACGGTGTCGTTGTCCGCTGGCCCCCAGTGGCCTCCTCCCTGCACCCTGTCCGTTTCTAGAATCATAGAATAAAGGACCATCTGTACTACTTCGGTGAGTGCCGCTTCTTCTTGAACTTTGATGTTTGATTTGCACTTTGGCTGTGCACCACCGGAGGGGAACCTGCCTCAACGGGAAGGGATCCCGAACCTGACTGTCAGCACCGCTCAGTGCCCTGATTATTCTTCTTTGATTTGACTTTGTTCCAGAATTTATTTGTATTTTTTAGTGCTGGAGTGGCATCAATAAGTAAGGTCACTGAGCCTAGTTTTATGCTCACCAGTCAGGGGCGTAACTACAACAGGTGCAGGGGTTGCTATCGCACCCAGGCCCTAGAGCCTAGGGGGCCCCAATACTCCCTTGGCCCTATAGAAAAAGACTATTGATATTAAAGTTTTGTAATTATTGGGGACCCCGTTGGAGCTTTTGCATCGGGGCCCATGAGCTTCATGTTACGCCACTGTCACCTGCCTTTATGCACATATCGACTTACTGGCAGGTAGAGGAAGAAATAAAGCTTACACCACTGAAGCCACACCCACACACTACTGGTTCCTGTTCAGACTAGAATATCTGTAGTCACTCAACTAGAAACCACAGCTCCAACCTGGCTCCCTGAAAGGTCATCAAGCTGTTTTAAGGTTCTCCTAAGGAACCAGGACGGAGGAGGCTACATCCAAATAACCAAGGTAAGGAAAGAGTTCAGGGGTAGGTGAAAATCAAAGTTGAGGTGACAAAAGAGAAATAATAAATGCAAGCAAGGGAAACCTCTTAACAACCTAATAGAAAACAGGAAAAAGGCAGAGGAAAAGCAAATGAGTCAACACGGAATAAATCACTGGTTTATGCCTTACAGGCAAAATCTTTAACTGGAACTTCTTAGTAGAAATCTAAACAGAAATATAGCCAGCAGAGAACGCTAGAGAATATAAATAGCCTCACTTGGGTTGTGATAGGACAGAGACAATAAGCAAGTGAGAACATAAAGAAGAAGAGAAACATAAAGATAAAACATCTATCAGCATTTAAATATAGATCAACCAGGATGTGACTAAACAGAGAAGTAAATTCACAACCCAACACAAGATCACCGGTTCGAATCCCAAACATGAGGCATGACACAGCCAAAGTCTTCAGCTTATTCCTGTGCCACTTTCGTCTCGATCCATCATGTGGAGTCCGCAACGTCTTGCTGACTGGAAGTCAATGGTAATGGCCAAGCAAACACGGGACCAATTGGCATGGCTCAAACTGCTGTAGGCCAACCAGAGTGGCGCTAATAACTGATGAAGACAGTGGCTAGTAAGAATAAGAAGGTAGATTAATGGCACCACTCCAGTGGTAAAGTATAAAAAATACTCTGGAGTGGTTCAATAATCAGCTTTCTTTTTTTCCTCAGTAGTTTGGGTAATACAGTTGGAAAGGAGGAGAACATTCTCAGTAAGCAGCTGTGCTTCGATCAGCACCATGGAGAGCGTGATATTCAATGCTGATTACTATAGATCAATATGAATCTCTTCCTACTCATCCTTCATCTATCAAATTCAGCCATACAAAAGAAAGATACTTACCCATGCATGGACTAGTAGCACCCACTGGTATAAGGTCTTAAGGGCTCTATATACGTTGCTCACTTGATGTCTATCTGTTACTTATGACACAAGCTATTTTGGCTGCCGATAGATGAAAAGTTGCATAAATTATTTGCCGTAACTATTAAATTTATCAAAATGTATCTGACAACTAAAAATATTTTTGGGGGCAATATTATTCCATGAAAACCTACAATGTGCTCTCAGATTTTTCAGATATCACTAATTCCCGGAGCTCAAGTTCTAAACTGAATCAGGATTATTAGCGGGATTTAGATAATTAACCGGTCTGCGGCACAAGATACGAAATGCATTCGGTGCTTCTGGAATTGGACTAAAGCTATTAAACCTGACTGACATTGCTGGACCTGGATAATCAATATTCTCATTTAATAGAGGAAGGACTGGAGTTCGTTTCTATGCAGATGAGTCTAGATTTCTGCAGTACCCAGCACTTTATAAAGGAGGTTTCATGAATAAAAATACATTGGTATTCTGTTTCATTATTACTTTTTTTCTATTCTGTAGAGTAGGTAAAAATCATCCTATATTGATATTTATAGATTCACACACTGTATAGGCACACAACCAATAGATACATTGTGCCGTGCAGTTTTAGTGTTACCGATACTGCTATGCAATAGCCAGGTAGCGCCATAGAGTGCTCCTTTATACCTACAGTGCAGCGCCAATGATGCAAAAGGGCTTAATCCAGAGATTTGTAAAACTTCACACTTATTAGGGAATATTAAAACTTAGCAATATGTTTAATGTAATATAAGTCGAACAGCATTAAAGCCTGAAACCTACGCATTTCGGCAAAACCTTAATCATGTTCGTGAATATGTTGCTAAGTTATAATATTTCCTAATGGGGATTTTTACAAATCTCTGTATCAAGTACTTTCACATCATTGGAGCTCTCTCCTATTTCTCTATTAACATTCGTGCCCAAGCCAGCCATGCTGAAGTGAAAGGCTGGAACAAACATTTCTACGGTGAGCTGACTCTCCTTGCATTATGTTGTACAGTCCACCGATGGTACATACAGTTAGTAGAATATCATCAATATACATAGCACACAATATATTGCCCAAGGCACCATATTGTGCTCAAACAGTAGAGTTGGACAAAGATATCTGCAGGACTCTGGTTCAGCTGTCATGTCCATAGTTCATGGCTAAGAGAGGAAGAGGCACAAGGCGCAAATGAGACTTATCGTTTAGATACAATTGTATCGTCCGTGGTCTATATGCTCACCTGGTTAGGTTGTGTTAACCCACAACAAGTATGATCGCCTAGACAGCTGCCGCTGGATCCGCACTTCCTCGTCCACAGTGGTGGTGTAATCAAATCCAGGAAAATAGCGCTCCTGCGATCCGCGCTGCCATCGGGATGTAAGACAAGGACAGCAAAGCTTAATAAATGCTGCTGCTTTTAATTCCCTACACATTTTGGTGCTGTCCCAGCACCTTCCTCAGGGTATGAACCCCTGGGATAACATCGAAATGCGTAGGGAATAAAAGCAGCAATATTTAAGAAGCTTTGTGGTCCTTGTCTTTCATCCCGATGGCGGATCATAGGAGCACTATTTTCCTGGGATTTGATAGTCCATGGCTGACAGACAAGAGCCATGCAATCCTCCTACTTCCCGGTACCCCAGAAACTCTTCTGATTATAAGCTCTGGCACAATATCATTGTACTCTGGAGGTTGTGTCAGGTCTATTAATTAGAAGAGACACAGAGGATGACGAAGAAAGATGAGGTCCAGCTTCCAGAAGTAATGCAGGAAAATTCTTTATTTCATCTGCAGCACAATGGTAATATTAACTCCATGACTGTATTTGGCTTTGAAAAATTAAATACATCACGGGGTGGGGATAGTAAATGCCATTTGCTCACGAGAGAAACCTATTGGATATTTGAATGGGAAACAGACATCCTTATGTCTCAATTACATCTGTTCCATTATTGATAGCATTTTGTAATTTAACTAGAAGGGTTCTTAATTTTTATTTATTGATCATTGTTCATTACAATGTGGTTGTTTTGTTTTATTGTTATTTTTAATTTTTTTTATATTCTACACATTTTGTCATTTTAATTTAACATGTTTTCTTTGTGATGTGTTCTCTTATGAGAATTAATTATTGTTTTATCATTGTATAATTAATCTGCACGCCAAGGTGGTTTTCAAATGGGTTTTTTCCTTTTCTAATAGGCTTCCATACTAGGACGCCGATTGCCCTGGATCGGGAGATCCGGGCAATATCCTTTGGGACATCTAGGAATTGCAATAAGAATATTTTATTTCGGACACAAAACGCTGCAAGAAGCGGTTTTGTGTCCATGGGATGAATTTACTGAATTTCCGATGTCTCGGACGGGATTGAACCGGATGCAGAGAGCTGCATCCGGTTCTATCAGCCCATGGGCTGACAATGCCAGGTGCCAATTAGAGGAAGTTTCCTGCGTTTCGGACACAAAACGTGCAGAACGTTTTGGTCAGAAATACGAATTTCCGATGTCCCGCAGATGAAACGATGTCAAGACTGCTATCGTTTCTATGAATTCCAATAGGCTGCATGGAGCCAAATGTCTTCGGTCCTGGACCATGTTACACGGACAGCCTCGGATCGTTGTGACCGCAGGTGAAGCCAGCCTAAGATAGTGTAGTCTAATATTCAATCAGCTAATAGTTTCTTGTTGACCAATTCTGGATGCAGGAGAGAGAGTGTCATAAGTGGAGAAAGCATATTTCTTTAATAAGATATACTACAAAGTTTCATGTACTTTTGATTATGTACAGTTTGGTGAACAGACATGGATGATTTAACCCTAATGGACACATGTATTGCCTGGAATGAATGTATGCACTGCATGAATAATAGATTTCTCCTCCACTAGATATTTCTAGACATACCATTTTTGCACATCCCTCTCCTTTCTTTTTGTCTATTCCCAACACTGCAAAGTTGAATTGGAAGGAATGTCATCTGTACCTGTAACATGCCGCACGAGAAGCGATTTATAGCACGGGGAATAATACAATGGGGTTACCAATTATGTGACAAACAATGAAAGCTGAAGGTAAATTGTACTTGTGATGTGTGGGAGGTGACACCAAGGGAAGGTAATTGCAGAGAATGGATTGTGCTAAGCTTGCAGATTCCTTTAGGATTCCTTAAGGACATTGCTCCTCGGGGAATATTTAATGGTAAAGTAAACACCACAAGTGGAGAAGAGTTTGTTTTACCAATGAATATTGCTCAGATGGAAAAAACACCGCTGGAGGCTTTTCTCTTATCGTATTAAGATTTATTTTCTATCTATGAGAAAATCACCCTTGAAGTGTCATAAAGTAAAAAGCAGAAGCACCGTGGAGCGTATTCATGCATGCTCTATTACATATGTATTCAACTAACGTAATAGGAGAGTTCAATGCGACGAGTAGTATTAGAGTATTTGGATAAGTCAAAAACAAGTCAATTTTTGGACCCATTGACTTTCCATAACCTATATAGACCTTAAATTTGGATTAAAGGGATTAACACATTTCGAAAACCCATTTTCCTACACCCTATTAAAGAATCTCAATAGGGGTGGGGGGAGAGTTGTTCTAGATATTCATATCTAAAGTGGAGAAACCCTACGAAGAGGGTTTCTCACTCTGTAAGAACTTCATTTTCTCCTGTGGTGATGCTATAGGGAAATTGAACTCATGGAGTTCTAGTAATCATATCACTAATTGTGGGGATCCCAATGAGGAGACTGATAAATTGCATTGTGAAATACTTATTTGCAAAAGTATCTTCCTTCAAGTAGTGAACAACTCATTTAAAGGGGTAGTCCACTACTAGGACGACCCCTTGTGATTCCACGTCTCCCCAAGGTAAAATTGAAAAGCCTGTATTTAGCAGCCATGCTGGTGCCATTTCAGGTGTGTTGGTAATTGTATTCCTGGGGCTCACATGACATTGTTAAGTTAGGCGAGACCCGCATCCAGGGGTGTAACTACAATAGGTGCAGGGGATGGGATCAGACTCAATAATTGGGGGCCCCGTTGGAGCTTTCGCATCGGGGCATCTGGGCCTGAAGTTATGCCACTGCCCGCTTCCAGTCACTATCCCTGCCATTGGAGAAAATAGTTAATCAACAGTTAGTGAGCGCTGCACTGGAGTCAGAAGTCAGGGGTGATTGACGTGGGACTCACAGGACTTCACATTAACATGTGAGCTGCAGGAATGCAATTACTAACACCGTAGGAACTGCTATTGAGGAGGCGTGTTCTTTTTCTCCTAAATGTTTCTGCCTGCTTATGATTGGTCAACTCACACAGGCAGAAGAAATACACGCCCCCCACTGCAGTGAAAACTAACTGATAAGATCCACTTGGAAAAATTTATTGAAGGCTTTTAATTGACATTTCCTATTCTGTAGAAATCTCATCTCAGCAGGTTTCTCATTATCAATAAAGCCAGGATAGATTACCATGAAAGATAAAACCTATGTATATCTAGGGACCCACCAGTCAAAAACAGGTGACGTCATGACTCACCTCCTCTTCCTCCCTGTACAGATCATTGAGCACACCAACAACACACAACACAACATAGAAGTCAATGAACATCTCCAGACTATTGATGTCTGTGGGCCATTGTAGCTGCTGTGAAACATGTCTCTTAATGAAGTTATTATAAGAGCAGGAATGATGGCCACAGCATAATCAAATATAGTGTGATGCTAGTCACTACTTATGGGTAATTCAGAAGTCAGAGTAGCCCTGAAAGCTGAGGTCCTGATGTAATGACTACAGTCGGTAGTAGGGAATTCTGTGAAGCACCTAAAGTACTAGAAAATTGTCCTTGTAACTGGGTTTGTGAAGATTTTAACTTCTGATGCTCGAAAGCAAGGTCTTGGGCCATCTAAGTCAGATTCACCACCTGATGCCAGAGAGTAGGTAGTGAATGCATGAGTGGAGAGAAGGAAAACGGAATGGCAAGTCATAATGTGATGCCAGTCACTTCTTAGGAGTAATTCAGAAAGCAGAGTAGTTCGGAAACCGAGGTCAGGTACATGGAAAACTCGCAGTGGATTCAAGGAGTTTACAGAGACATAGTCAAGTAACGGTCCGGGCTCTGGTTTCCAAGAAGGCACATAGTGATTAAAGGGTGTCAACTAGGACATAGTCAGGAAATGATTCAGGGTCAGGTTTCCAAGGAGGCATGTAGTGAACAAAGGGAGTCAACTAAGAAATAGGTAACGGCCAGGGATCAAAATACCAGGAGATCATGTCAAGTACATGGAGCAAGCAAAGGGGTAGTCAGGCAACAGTTTGGGGTAAGCAAACACTGATCAGAACTAGGCTTAGTTTGCAGGCCAACAGCACCACTCACAAAGAAACTACAATGGGCAGAGTTCCGGACAAGGCTGCACAGTAAATTAGCTGAGCAATCACTGGAAAGATGGAACACCTGAGCAACCCAGCACTTCCTAGAACAAGAATGGAGGACTGCAATGAAAATCAGCATACTGATAATCCAGCACAGAAGATATCTGTCACAGCATTATCTCTTTAGCATCCTAGATGTGACATGGAGAAAATAAAGTGAAAAAAATCTACCATCGGAAAAAACTGCTAATACAAAAAGGAATATGTTTCATTACTTGATTGTAATTAGTAAAAACATAGAGGTGATACAAACTCTTTAGAAATAATGACTGGTGTACTTCTATTTCTTTATGATTGCAATCAATAATAATAATATAATGCTAAATATTAATGCATTGAAAATGTTTAATCTTATGTGAATTGCAGCTGAAAAATAAACTGTACCAGCTTCATGAAACACAGAAATTCCCCCGTCTTCCACTGTCAATGCAATGAGATGGGGAAAGGAAATAGAAATGAATTCAGCATGGCTAATACCGCAGCCTTAGAGGCTTACCGGCTTACATAAGGAAGTCAACTTCCAGACAAAACAATAGGTTTAAACATAATATCATAAGAACTATTGTCTTGAATGCAGTGATACAGAAATAAAGGCTAGCAGGAATCCGGGGATCACATACTAATGTTACGTTCAGTATATGGCATTGGAAAGATCGGTGACTTTTTCAGACTTAGATAAGCTAGAAGGATTTCGGGGGCTTTTTGGGAAAGAAATCCCACAATAACCTAGCTGTTACCGTCTTATTGTGAATGTATCTTGGCATTTTTGCCTTGTGAATGGATATGAACAAAACATCAAAAATGTGCTTCTTTCCTTGGAGCTTCACCGATGGGCAAATCTTTGTCATTTCACATCTAATCTCCACCCAGCGGAGAAAGATAAGAAAAATATTACTGTTTTAAATTTTGCATCATAACTAATCTTGACGTTCTTTCTTTCCACTTTAAAGGATGAGATCCCTTTTATTGAAATCAATTGAAAAGATAAAATGTTGTCTTAGTGCTACCACCACTAGAGGGAGCTGTCTGGATACTATTGGACAGTTAACTCATACACTACCACAAGGAAACTAAGTAATCTGAGTAAGATTTTGTTGATTTTATAAAACTCTATATTATCAAGATTCTATAATATTTTTTACAAATTATAACTACAGCTGAGCAGATCAGATGGCTATCATTGTGTAACAACTCACACAGGAAATAGGCAACAGACTAAAAACTGCTACTAACCATACCGATTTCTGTACAGACTAGAGATTCATGAACTAAGATAGACCTGACCACAGATTAAACGATGGCAACTCGGACCTATTCTTCTTGATTGTCTGTTGAGAGTTTTGGGTTCCTCCTAAAGAATCAGAGTGTAATGTACTGTAGGATTACTCAGCGATCTATTAGCAATGGGAGCACAGACACACTGAAACCAATTTAAAGGTGAACGAGTCTGTATTTAACACACATGGCTGGAGAAAGGACCTCCGGTCCGAAACGTCGCCACGCCATTGGCAATAAAGGTTCACTTGATATCTATTTGGTGCTGCTTTTTCCTTTTTTGGATTGTTTATCACACATGGTAGATATAATGTGAAGTGCAGCAAATGAGAAAGATCAACAAACAGGTAACACAGAATGTCTCTAGAAAAAGTTCTGGCATGATACCTAAATAAGAAAGTCTTTAGAAATAATTATCACAGGAAAAAAACGATGGAGAAAAACAGTCTAAGAATAATAAACTTCCAGAGGCCTGTGAATAGGAATCCACATAAAAACAAGTCCAATAGTTATGAGTGCAGTGCAGCTTTAAAAGAGTCTGAAATGTCAAGAGTGCTGTATGTGCCAAATCTAATATATAATTCCCCTAACGCACTTCCGTAAGTTTCGGCGCTACTTCCGTCGTTGTGGCCGTGGGCGAGTCTCCCGCCCCGGCGAGCTACAGACTTTGTTGCTCCGACCGACGAGAGCCGAGCGCCGAGACCGAAAACAGAACCAAGTGCCCGGCCATGCACAGCTCTAAAAACCGCTATGTATCTCAATGGGAAGTGAAGCGCTATGCTCATTGGTCGGCGCCAGCACACAGCGACCAATGAGCATAGCGCCTCACTTACAGCGGCAAATTTGAAACTCAAAGTCCTCCATGTATCTCAATGGGAAGTGAGGCGCTATTCTCATTGGTCGCTGTGTGCTGGCGCCGACCAATGAGAATAGCGCCTCACTTACAGCGGTAAATTTGAAACTCAAAGTCCTCCATGTATCTCAATGGAAAGTGAGGCGCTATTCTCATTGGTCGCTGTGTGCTGCGCCGACCAATGAGATTGCGCCTCACTTACAGCGTAAATTTGGAAACTCAGAGTCCTTTATGTATCTCAAATGAAGTGAAGGCGCTATTCTCATTGGTCGGCGCCAGCACACAGCGACCAATGAGCTTCGCGCCTCACTTCCATATGGAGATACATGGAGGACTTTGAGTTTCAAATTTACCGCTGTAAGTGAGGCGCTATTGCTCATTGGTCGGAGCCAGCACACAAGCGACCAATGAGCTTCGCGCCTCACTTCGCTAAAGGTTAAACTGCAAGAGTCTATGTGAATCTCAATTTACCGCTGAATTGAGTCGCTATTCCTCATTGGTCGTGGCAGCACACACGCGACACAATGAGACAAGCCGCGCCACTACCGAAAAGATACAATGGAGAACTCAAATCCGCATGTATCTCAATGGGAAGTGAGGCGCTATCTCATTGGTCGGCGCCAGCACACAGCGACCAATGAGCATAGCGCCTCACTCCTATAGAGGAACATTAGGACTTTGAGTTTCAATTTAGGCTGTAAGTGAGGCGCTATGCTCATTGGTCGGCTTGCAGGCCACAGCGACCAATGAGCATTCGCGCCTCACTTACAGCGGTAAATTTGAAACTCAAAGTCCTCCATGTATCTCAATGGAAAGTGAGGCGCTATTCTCATTGGTCGCTGTGTGCTGGCGCCGACCAATGAGAATAGCGCCTCACTTACAGCGCTAAATTTGAAACTCAAAGTCCTCTATGTATCTCAATGGGAAGTGAGGCGCTATTCTCATTGGTCGGCGCCAGCACACAGCGACCAATGAGCTTCGCGCCTCACTTACAGCTCAATGAAATCAAAGTCCTTTGATGTATTCAAATGGGAAGTGAGGCGCTATTCTCATTGGTCGGCGCCAGCACACAGCGACCAATGAGCTTCGCGCCTCACTTCCTATGGAGATACATGGAGGACTTTGAGTTTCAAATTTACCGCTGTAAGTGAGGCGCTATTCTCATTGGTCGGAGCCAGCACACAGCGACCAATGAGAATAGCGCCTCACTTCCCATTGAGATACATGGAGGACTTTGAGTTTCAAATTTACCGCTGTAAGTGAGGCGCTATTCTCATTGGTCGGCGCCAGCACACAGCGACCAATGAGAATAGCGCCTCACTTCCCATTGAGATACATGGAGGACTTTGAGTTTCAAATTTAGCGCTGTAAGTGAGGCGCTATGCTCATTGGTCGGCGCCAGCACACAACGACCAATGAGCTTCGCGCCTCACTTACAGCGGTAAATTTGAAACTCAAAGTCCTCCATGTATCTCAATGGGAAGTGAGGCGCTATTCTCATTGGTCGGCGCCAGCACACAGCGACCAATGAGCTTCGCGCCTTACTTACAGCGCTAAATTTGAAACTCAAAGTCCTCCATGTATCTCAATGGGAAGTGAGGCGCTATTCTCATTGGTCGGCGCCAGCACACAGCGACCAAGAGCTTCGCGCCTCACTTCTACAGCGCTAAATTTGAAACTCAAAGTCTCCATGTATCTCATGGGAAGTGAGGCGCTATTCTCATTGGTCGGCGCCAGCACACAGCGACCAATGAGCTTCGCGCCTCACTTCCTAGGAGATACATGGAGGACTTTGAGTTCAAATTTACCGCTGTAAGTGAGGCGCTATTCTCATTGGTCGGGAGCCAGCACAGCGACCAATGAGAATAGCGCCTCACTTCCATGAGGATACATGGAGGACTTGAGTTCAAATTTACCGCTGTGAAGTGAGGCGCTACTCTCATTGGTCGCGCCAGCACACAGCGACCAATGAGAATAGCGCCTCACTTCACCATTGAGATACATAAGGAGCTTTGAGTTTTCAAATTTAGCGCTGTAAGTGAGGCGCTATGCTCATTGGTCGGCGCCAGCACACAACGACCAATGAGCTTCGCGCCTTCACTTACAGCGGTAAATTTTAAACTCAAAGTCCTCCATGTATCTCAATGGGAAGTGAGGCGCTATTCTCATTGGTCGGCGCCAGCACACAGCGACCAATGAGCTTCGCGCCTTACTTACAGCGCTAAATTTGAAACTCAAAGTCCTCCATGTATCTCAATGGGAAGTGAGGCGCTATTCTCATTGGTCGGCGCCAGCACACAGCGACCAATGAGCTTCGCGCCTCACTTCCTATGGAGATACATGGAGGACTTTGAGTTTCAAATTTAGCGCTGTAAGTGAGGCGCTATGCTCATTGGTCGGCGCCAGCACACAGCGACCAATGAGCTTCGCGCCTCACTTACAGCGGTAAATTTGAAACTCAAAGTCCTCCATGTATCTCAATGGGAAGTGAGGCGCTATTCTCATTGGTCGCTGTGTGCTGGCGCCGACCAATGAGAATAGCGCCTCACTTACAGCGGTAAATTTGAAACTCAAAGTCCTCCATGTATCTCAATGGGAAGTGAGGCGCTATTCTCATTGGTCGCTGTCTGCTGGCGCCGACCAATGAGAATAGCGCCTCACTTACAGCGCTAAATTTGAAACTCAAAGTCCTTTATGTATCTCAATGGGAAGTGAGGCGCTATTCTCATTGGTCGGCACCAGCACACAGCGACCAATGAGCTTCGCGCCTCACTTCCTATGAAGATACATGGAGGACTTTGAGTTTCAAATTTACCGCTGTAAGTGAGGCGCTATTCTCATTGGTCGGAGCCAGCACACAGCGACCAATGAGCTTCGCGCCTCACTTCCTATGGAGATACATGGAGGACTTTGAGTTTCAAATTTACCGCTGTAAGTGAGGCGCTATTCTCATTGGTCGGAGCCAGCACACAGCGACCAATGAGAATAGCGCCTCACTTCCCATTGAGATACATGGAGGACTTTGAGTTTCAAATTTACCGCTGTAAGTGAGGCGCTATTCTCATTGGTCGGCGCCAGCACACAGCGACCAATGAGAATAGCGCCTCACTTCCCATTGAGATACATGGAGGACTTTGAGTTTCAAATTTAGCGCTGTAAGTGAGGCGCTATGCTCATTGGTCGGCGCCAGCACACAACGACCAATGAGCTTCGCGCCTCACTTACAGCGGTAAATTTGAAACTCAAAGTCCTCCATGTATCTCAATGGGAAGTGAGGCGCTATTCTCATTGGTCGGCGCCAGCACACAGCGACCAATGAGCTTCGCGCCTTACTTACAGCGCTAAATTTGAAACTCAAAGTCCTCCATGTATCTCAATGGGAAGTGAGGCGCTATTCTCATTGGTCGGCGCCAGCACACAGCGACCAAGGAGCTTCGCGCCTCACTTACAGCGCTAAATTTGAAACTCAAAGTCCTCCATGTATCTCAATGGGAAGTGAGGCGCTATTCTCATTGGTCGGCGCCAGCACACAGCGACCAATGAGCTTCGCGCCTCACTTCCTATGGAGATACATGGAGGACTTTGAGTTTCAAATTTACCGCTGTAAGGGAGGCGCTATTCTCATTGGTCAGCGCCAGCACACAGTGACCAATGAGAATAGCGCCTCACTTCCCATTGAGATACATGAAGGACTTTGAGTTTCAAATTTACCGCTGTAAGTGAGGCGCGAAGCTCATTGGTCGCTGTGTGCTGGTGCCGACCAATGAGCATAGCGCCTCACTGCCCATTGAGATACATAAAACATTCCGTTTTATCTGTAATTTCTATAACACAGTGTGTAGTTGTACTGCCACTGCGAAGTTAACCCCTTATATACCATTTCTGCCTTAACTCCATACTTTGTAGTCTCTATTACTACTGCCAGTAGGAACATTAACCCCTTATATTCCATTATTGTTGTTATTTCTATTATACAGTGTATAGTTGTAATTACACTGCGAAATTAACCCATTATATACCAGTTCAGCATTAACTGCATATTTGGTAGTGTTTATAACTACTGCCACTGGTACATTAACCCCTTGAACACCATTTTGGATATAATTTACAGCGCTGAGTCTGTTGTGGGAGTGCCTGTGGGACATTAACTCCTTCAATAAAATTTTTGATATCATTATAAGTTCCTACTCTGTTATAGTCCTGTTAGTCGGACATTAACTCTTTCTACACCTCCACTATATTGCTACCCTCACAGTTCTGCCTACATCGCCTACTTAGTCATATATCTGGTGTTTAAGTCTATTATTTAAAACTCTTAAAAAAAATTATATACAGATTCTAGACTCCCGATTCTTTAGAATTGGGCTCACAGCTAGTAAACAATAGTTAAGTAAATGCTGGCAGGGCACACAATGTTTACATGACACAGGGCTTGGTGAAAGAAAAGCAGAGTCAGGGGACAAAGCACAGGCAGCTGTAAGCAGGAGAGTAGCTGGAGGCAGGTGAGATTGCTGGAGTCCAATGGCAGTTGCTGGAGAAGCCAGTAAGAATTAGCAGTAGGTGGAGCAGACTGGTAGAGCAACAGGGAGCCAGGAATTCAAACTGAATACTCAAGCATGGATAGATGGTAGGCTAAGGTTTAGAAAGGCAGAGGGGAGGATGACATGAGCAAAAGCAAAGCAGCGGACACCATCTTGAAAATGGGCAAGACACATAGAATGCCAATAGAAGGTCCAAAGTCCTAACACAGATGGCAGAGTAGAGTACAATGAAACTAGAGAAGGAAAGGTGTGCTGAAGTAGAAAATAATCCCACATTGAGTAAAACAAACAACACAATACACAAAAGAAGGTATATACTGCTAAAAAGCATGATGTCTGCTTCCTAACAACAAACAGAAGATAGGTGCAAAGTAAAAAACATAAACAGCAGAGACAATCCTACCTGGTCTTCACCTGATTGGCATAAACAGCGGCAGTATAGCTGGACATCCAAATGAGAATATCACCAGCAGGAAATACTAGCAGGTGTAAACTATTTCAAGCAGCTAGGAAAGGTGATTGGGCAGACAAGTGAGTAAACGAATACAACCTTTACCCTGATAGAACTAAAGAAAGGTTCAGAGAAACGGAACACTCCTCGAAACGGTGTATTTGCTGTGGGTCGGCAGTTAGTGAAGCCGACAACAGACTCAAGTATTAGAATCGAGATGCATGGCACAGACATAATTCAAATTAATGATAAGGATAAGCTGGGTGCTCATTACTCCATATTATTGAAGCCGATAGCGTGACTCTCTGGATCGGTGTCCAAGTGGCTGGTGGACAAATCCAGTGCTTATAGACTAACTAGAAAAGGACTGTAGCAGGCACATCCAATCAATCCAAGATATAAAAAAAAAATAGTTTTATTTACTTCATGTTAAAAGGGTATGGATGTGCTTGTTACAGTCTTTTTATACTTATGTTATAATCCAAATTAGCCAGTTCATGTGATTATTTATTCTCTGCAAACTTAATGCCCCATATTATACTTTAGGAGTTTAGGATCTTTCCAGAGCATAATAAACAAACGACATAAAAATAAAATAAAAGTGATGTGCCCTGCTCAGTTGGCCCGATTCCGGTCTGCAGCCCGGAAGGATCACAGCTAGAACAACAATAAAGGTATTTACGAGCTTCAGAGAGATAAGATTACAAGAGCACAGAGGATAGAAGAAGTATATTAAGAAAGTGTAAGGCTGGTTCCTTACTGCCGTTTTTTTTTTAATCTTGCTAAAATCTTTTGAAACCTCATGCATTTTCTCCCTCAATGACTTTCAATGGGGGCGCAGGCTCATGCGGTTGCATACGGTTTTAGCCGGATCCGGCTAGGTACAGTTTTTAACAGAGACCAAAAACGCAGTATGCAGCCTTTGTTGATGCTTTTGAAAAAAGCATGCTTTTTTTTTAACATGGGAGTCTATGGGAAATGCATGCGTTAGAGCATGCGCTAAAAAGTAACATACATGCCATGAAAATGGCAAGGGGGAAAAAAGGATCCTTTAATGCATCCTTCCAACGGAGGCAAGGTCCCAAGTCTGACTTTAGCCTAAGTAAGTCTAGAAAAGAGACAGTTGGACAGTGAACTACAGATCTGTACAGACACACGGTAAAGACGTCCAACTCTTCTGTATACTTCAGGAAAAAAACTGAACCTTTCCATAAGTGCATTCATTGTACCCAAGTGTTACGATCAATGTACTAATGTCATCCAATGGATGTGCTGAAATTGGAGCAAATTAATTCTTGAGGGAACGGAACAGAAAACCCGATGTTCCAAATAGGACCCACGAGATCCTTAAATTTGATTAAGTGAAGACTATGGCGAATGGAGAGACTGAGCGCTGAAATATCTTATACTGAGCAATTTACCTGAAGAGTTTCAGACTTTTCTCAGTGTCATTTCATTTTCCAGCTGCTAATACATAAAGTGCCTGAAGATTGCACTTAAGCAAGTCTAAAAAAATGTTTTTTTTTTATAAGTTCATGAATTGGGAAGACAGTATAATAAGCATTAACATATATAGTAATAACGTGGCAGATTTCTGGAAAATAATATAGTAAAAAGGAACAGAAAGCACTGTGTTCCACAGATTTAAAAGGGTTGTCATTTATTTATTTGTTTATTTTTTAAGAAAGTCTTCCAAAAAAATGAGCTGATCACACTGCAATCAGTTGCAATGAAGCTTTGGAACAAGTGTTGCATTTACCTGCAGCACCACCCCAGGAGAAGTGAAGTATTCCACAAAAGCATTGGAATCAAAAGGCTGTGGATGCAATGTGCAAAGTGTATGAGTTCCTCCAAAGCTGCTGGATCAAAATATATAGGGTTTATGGATAACATAGCTTGGACTATGAGCTGTAGACACAAAACAGTAGGATATTTGGAATCTGGCTATATATATTGTATATGAAAACCGCTATAATTTTTAGGTGCACTGGAGCAATTAAACTGTCACAGATGTAATAAGAATTATTGTTGTGTTTGGTATCTGGTGTGTTGAGCTGTCAGTAGTTGATTGACAGCCCGGGCTTCCATTCTGTTTCTGGGAGATGCTGGGTTGCTCAGATGTCCCATCTTCCCTGTGATTGTTCTGCTACTTTACTGAGCAGCTTTTCCCAGAATCCTGCCAGTCATACATTCTATGTGAAGTGGTGTTTGGCCTGCAATCCAGTGTCTGCTTAGTTCTGATCTCTGACTCCTAACCTGTTGCTTGATTTCAGTTATGTATGCTCCTGTAATTCTTGTGCTCTCTTGGTATTTTGAGCCCGGGACCTTGACCTGAGTAAACGTCTTTTGACTCCTTGAATCCTCTTTGTGCTCTCCTGTAAACGTTGCATGACTACATTTCTGTCTACTCCCTGAATAATATGAGCTCTCCAGGAACCTGACCCCAGATTACCTGACTTCTCTGCTATTTATACTCCTGTAAGTAGTGACTGTATCTCATCCTAGCTTTTAGTAGTGTCCAATGTCACATTCACCCTAGCAACTAATAGTGACTAAGTCACAAAAACACATTGATTGCTAAAGTCTTCAAGCCTTTTTACCCAAGAGTCTCTGGCATAAAGTTAAAGGGGTTGTGCACTATAGTCAATCAAAGATCTCAGGTGACAAAGATGTCAAGAGATGTCATCTTCTCCTGCCCCGATGGTGACCACCTGAGATGGTGCATACACGTTACTCCATGAATTTATCATTGTTTACCGTTTCCTTGTTTTTTAAGTTGGACAACCCTTTTAAAATATTACTTTAAGAATCTGTGAAAAAAACTATGAAATAATAATTCATGCCCGAAAAATATTATCACAAATGTCCACCACCTGTAAATGCCTCACCTTGCACAAAAACCACTTCAAAAACACCCAGAATTCCCTATCAAGGGCTCTTAGGTGAAAAATGAGAACCAAATATATTTTTTAAGTGATCACTTTATTAGTATAAATTTTACAACTTATTCCATAAAAATCATATAAAATGTTTTTTACTCTAAATAGGGGTGTCCTGATAACGGAAATAACTCATGTCTAGGTCCAGGACTCAGACCAAATACATCACTATTTATACAGGTTATATAGTAATCAGTGATACCAGGTATATATAGGGGTACTATTTCCTTATTAATTTATCACTTCAGGCATTCAGTAGTGTGTCTGGACATCTATGCACTCTCCCCTCTCTTTGACATAGGTCATAATACCATGCCACCTCGATACTTCAAATATGGGTGCCCACTGTCTTATGTCCAGATCATACACTCTGTGTGCACACCTATGATCTAATAGTGCCCTTTCGCTTCCTATTGGCACCTTGTGTGCTGCTGCCGTCTTAGTTCCTAGTGTCCCCTTACTTATGTCATACCTGGTCAGAAAGTAGTTATGTAGCCACGGTCCTGGGACCCCCACCGCCTACGGCCGTTTCTTCTCCTTCCTCAGGGCGTCCATTGATTGCTAAAGTCTTCAAGCCTTTTTACCCAAGAGTCTCTGGCATAAAGTTAAAGGGGTTGTGCACTATAGTCAATCAAAGATCTCAGGTGACAAAGATGTCAAGAGATGTCATCTTCTCCTGCTCCGATGGTGACCACCTGAGATGGTGCATACACGTTACTCCATGAATTTATCGTTGTTTACCGTTTCCTTGTTTTTTAAGTTGGACAACCCTTTTAAAATATTACTTTAAGAATCTGTGAAAAAAACTATGAAATAATAATTCATGCCCGAAAAATATGTACCAGAAAATAACGTTCCACAAAGACATTGATGACAATCCATCTTCTACATTTATTGATATGATTGTTAAAAATAATTGTAGCATTTGGACACAGTTTTGTTGCAATTCACAAGCGTTAGTGATGGAAAGGTCACCGTGATATTACAATGGCGGCTCTGCTTGTATCACTCCACTTTAGGCAATAATAGCTCATCTGTACTTGTCTGCCTTGATTTGATCACATTATCCATGACATTCATTGGTAAGATATAACATCAATACGAATTATTATGAAGAACATTCTATTTCTAAATATGCTTTTATTCCCTTTAAAAAAAAAAGTACAAAATGCCCCATTGCCTTGATTGTACCTCTATGTGCTTCAAGGTAATAGAAAAGCTATAAACTTGCCATGTTGTATTTAGCAGCTTTATAGGGTCAGGCAGTGATGGCCATGCTTTGTTGTATACCAAGTTGGATGGTAAATAGAACATTTATCCCACGTCACCAACCCAATTGTAGGAAAGTTTGCTCATTGAATAAAACAGATGCCCTGTAGCGCTGAGGTCTTGGGTTAAAATCGCACCAAAAATGACATCTAAAAGGCGTTTGTATGTTCTCCCTGTGTTTGTGGTGGCCCTGAAGTCGTGATCCTCTCTGAAGGCACCTATCGTGTTGTTGCCATTTAATGTTGACACTGTTTTGCATCATTGTAAGTAATGTTGTGTGTGATTGCCAGACAGTAGGGCAAGCACTAGTTAAGTGTTGGGACTAACCCACATTGGGAGGCGTTAGCACCTAAGGACAGTGACAGTTTCCTGTGGTGCTTGAGATAGGGCCCTGCTTGTGACAGAAATGAGTGTATAGTCTGCAGGTCGTCAAGGCTGCATGCAGTGGGAGATCTATGGCAGCAAAAGGAGAAAGGAGACTGAATCAAGATAATGTGATCCTTAAATCTTGACTGAGACACAGAACACATGATGACGCTGAGGCTAGAGAATTACGTTCTGGAGGCCAGGACTGTTTTGACAAGGTTGCAAGTACCTGGTATGCGAACAGAGTCGATTTTCCTTGGTTGAGTCTACCAAAGCATCTGAGAGAACATGGCTCCTCTTTGACGTTACTGGAAAACTTCGAGCCCCCTCCTTTACGAGGAGAAAAGTCATGAAGCCATAACAAAGAGAGAGTGACTGCTGTGTTGCATTTGGACTCACAGGACTTGTAAAATTGAGAACAACTCAGAGGAAGTTTAGAATGTTCTGTAAAACTAGAACGACCTTGGCGTTATGTACCCGCTATCTTGTGTTGTGATGGAAGAACTGTAAAGTAAAGAAATTTTGGTGAAACTGAACTGGTGGTATCTTTGCAGAAGCAAGTCATCATCTGGCCCTGGCCAGGAGTAACATGCGGTCTTCATGAGCATACAGAGCACACGGCACAAGTCCACATACCCAGCCAGGACAATGACTTTCATGTAGCATGCTGGGGTGTCTGGAGTCAATCCCTCACCCACCACTACCGTCCTGCACCACTCTACATTTGCATGGGGTTCCTCCCACAGTCTAAAGATGTACTAATAGGGAATTTAAATTATGAGCCCCAATGGTGATTGTGATGATCATCCATTTCTTGGAAAGTAAAAGTTATTTTATGCAATAACAAAACACAATTAAAAATAACGATCAAAGAAGATTTCACATTATCCGACCTCATGCACTCATTTACTTTCAGACTCATACTTGTCCGCTCCTTCTTGGAAATCTACATTTTTTTCAGGGCAGTAATATATGATTTCCTACATTTAATTATTAGTTTGTGCGACAAGAGAATAACAATCATTTTTGACCGTATGACCATTGCCTTAGAATTATACTTCATAAGAAAATAAGTGGAAATGCACTCGATAAAATGCAATGATTTTGCATTTGGCATATTCAAGTAACACCCCCACCCCCCCTCCTTTTCCATCATCTAGCTCTACCACTTACTTATGACATATGTTGTATAACCTTATCATTAACTTCCTTGAAAAGTCAAGATTATTTCATGCATAAACACTATACAATAAGGCATAAAGAACAAGGAACACTTCCCATTGCCTTGCCTATTGTTTAGTGCATCGCTTACTGAAATTTCTGGGTTACATTGTTTTGAGCTTTCAGTCTTCTCAGTATACCTGAACATCTATTACAGTCAATTCCCAGACGCACTGTGATATTTTAGGCTTTTAAGTCCCAGTGACATGCTAGTAGACTATTGGACCCTGGGAAGCACATGATTTGCTGACCATATTGATTTCCCTAAAGAGAGCTGAAAACCTGCAACTATCTAAGCCATACCAGAGGAGAATAAGGTCCCTAGAGTTAGAAAAGAAGAATGTTCTGGTCCGGTGAATGTAAATATGACAGCAAAGCTGTTCAACCTAGATTGCAAGGAAAATTGAGTTTATTGTATGAAAGAAGGTGACTCAAATTATATATGGAAGAATGAGCCAAACTCTATGTTCAAAGCTATACTGTAGGTGGCATGTGGCTGAAAGGGTTGGCCAGCTTAGTTTAATTACGGAGGTCTTCAACCTTTCTGACTTTGAGACCACATCCACCTCTGAAGAGATTCATGAGCCACATCAGCTCTGAGAGGTTCATGAGCCACATTAGCTCTGAGAGGTTCATGAGCCACTTCAGCTCTGAGAGGTTCATGAGCCACATTGAGCTCTGAGAGGTTCATGAGCCACACTCAGCTCTGAGAGGTTCATGAGCACATTCAGCTCTGAGGGGTTCATAGCCACATTGAGCTCTGAGAGGTTCATGAGCCACATCAGCTCTGAGAGGTTCATGAGCCACATTCAGCTCTAAGAGGTTCATGAGCCACATTCAGCTCTGAGAGGTTCATGAGCCACATTCAGCTCTGAGAGGTTCATGAGCCACACTCAGCTCTGAGAGGTTCATGAGCCACATTCAGCTCTGAGAGGTTCATGGGCCACATTCAGCTCTGTGAGGTTCATGAGCCACATTCAGCTCTGAGAGTTCATGAGCCACACTCAGCTCTGAGAGAGGTTTACAAGCCACATTCTACTCTGAAACATAGTCACAAGCCGAATCCAGCTCTGAAAGAGTGTCAAGAGCCTCATTCAACTCTGAAAGAAGGTTGCGAGATACATTCAGTTCTCAAAGAGGATCATGAGTCACGTTCAGCTGTAAGAGAGGGCCGCGAGCCACATTCAAACTCTGAGAGAAGGTCACGAGCCACATCCAGCTGCAAGAGAGGTTCGCGAACCACATTCAGCTGTAAGAGAGGTTTCGCGCGATAACCACATTCAGCTAAGCAATGAGAGAGGTTCGCGAGCTACAATTAAAGCCTCTGACAGATTCACAAAGCCACATTCCAGCCTTTTAGATGAATCATAAGCCCACATTCAACTCATGAGAGAACTGTTCACAAGCCACAACATTCTGCTCCTAGAGAGGTTCATGAGTCACATTTAAATCTGAGAGAGGGTCACGAGCCACATCGGCTCTGAGAGACTTTCACAAGCCACATTCAGCCCTGAGAGGGGTTTACGAGCCACAATAAGCTCTGAGAGAAGATCGCAAGCCACATTCAACTGTAAGAGAAGATCATGAGTAACATCCAGCTCTGAAAGTGGGTCATAAGCCCCATACAGCTCTAAAAGAGGTTCATGAGCCACATTCAGCTCCAAAAGGGTATCATTAGCCATACTCAGCTCTAAAAGAGGTTCACGAGCCACATTCTGCTTAAGGTGTGGTCACAGTACCATTTCACATGCTTTTGAGACCTGCGTTTCAAACGCATGTAAAAAACCCACCCAAGGCTCCATGTAAAAAACGCAATGCCCTAATAGCCAAAAGCATGTTGACTGTCCCATGCGTTTTTGGAGCATATCCAAAAACGCATCGTTTTTTAATAAGGGTCCTTATGGAAAACGCATGCAAAATGCAGTACAATTAGTGCCATCAAAAACGCATGCGTTTCCCAAGGAGCCCTTGTATAATAAAAACGCATGCGTTTCCAGAATCGCATGCGTTTTTTTAACATGGGCTCCTATGGGAAACGCATGCGTTTTTGAATGGCACTAAAAGTTACTAATTGTACATGCGTTTTTGCATGCGTTTCCCATAGGAACCCATGTTATAAAAACGCATGCGTTTTCTACAAAAACGCATGCGTTTTTCAAAACGCACAAAAAAATACTACAAGCACTATTTTTAGGTGCAGATTCAAAAACGCACCCAAAAACGCAGGAGCCATCACACACCTTACAAAGTCATGCTGACATGAAAAAAAGCATGAGTTTTGTTAAATCAATAAAAAAAACGCATGGCAACTGTGACCACAGCCTAAGAGAGGTTTACAAACCACATCCAGCTCCCGTCCCTCCTCACAATAGGGACACCTACCAGCCTAAAGGATATGTACAGAATGAACAAGTAGAGGGTTCATGTTGCACTGTTTGTGGTGGGGCTCATTCTCTGGTATGTAGACCTTGGATTCTAATTCAGTTCATGTAGGGTCATCCATAATGTGCAAAAATAAAATGACACCAGAGACAATTGAGCTGTCTATCATTACTTAATATTTTTCTATTCACAGTGTATGAAACCTTGGTATGAATTTCATCTAATCAGAGTTTTAATGCCAAGTCCATTGAGTAAAGTAGTTGACTAATGATGTGTCAATCATTGCTGCCAAACCTCTACCCAAAATACCCCAGCTCAGTACATAGGTTAACAGAGTGTCTGTGGAGAGATAGTGGGGCTATCCGGAGACCACCTAAGCCTTGTAAAGAACTATTTCTTTTGACATGCTATCAAAAACATTTAAGAGGCTGCAATTCACATCCCAACCACTGAGATGTTGCTCTCAGTTGGAAAAAAGTACAGGATTCTAATGCTGTCTATGAAAAGTCATTCTAAATCTGAAGAGGTGGAGGTTATTGGGTAATTCTCAATGTGGAAAGTTGTCTTTCTAAGGTACCGTCACTCTGTGCAACGGCACCGCGATTTCTTAGGCGATGCAGAGGGATGGCCTATCGGCACCGATATTGCCCCTGCATCGGCTAATGTAATTAGGTGATGGCAACGCCTTTTAGTGGTCGTCTGGTTTCAGAGCAGTGCTCTAAAACCAGGCGGCCATTCTGGGGCGATGGGTAAACATCGCCCCATGTAAACGGCCGACGGCGTACTGTCATGCAATGGAGCCATAGGCTCCAATGTTAAGGCATCGCCGCTGGGGTTTTAAGAAACTCCAGCGGCGAAGCCGCCTGTCAGATTGCCGGGACGTTCGCCGGAGGTGTCACCACATGTAAATGGGGGGCGGCAAAAACGTACACGCTCTTGCCCATCGCCGCCGACATCTTCAGTGCCGTCTGACAGTGTGACGTACCCTAAGAGTCCCACAAACAGTTCCATCACCACCTTCCACAGATGTCATTGTCTATGGGACTTCCAGAGATAGACAATAATAGTTCAAAAATGATGAAGTTGTTACTAAACTTTCAAGATCAAAGTTTTCTTTCCACGAAGGTCTCCCCTGTGAGATTTCCTAGTGCTTATCTTCTGTTTGCAATTGGGAAGATTTAGTTATTATAAGCAAGTTAGGGGACTGCATATAGCATTGATTCTCCAATACTGTAGCTTTTGCTCCTCTAAGCCTGGGGAGCAGTTAAGCTATTATGGTGCCAGGTACTTATTTTATGAGTTTACTGAATGAACAGTTTTGTAATGAAAAATATATTAGAATCGGAGAGTCGTCAGTGGTTGATACCTTTTCATGGCTAACTGAAAAGATGGTAAATAATAGCAAACTTTCGAGAAAGCTCAGGTCTCTTCTTTAGGCTTAATAATGACACATCCTTAACACACATGTGTATATATATATATTGAATAAGCAGGGCATAGTGGTTCATTTTGGGAAAGGGAAGAGAAAGAGCATCTGGGCAGTAAATACCAGAATTCAGACATAACACATGTGATTAGTGGTCCAAGATTTGAAGTTTCCTCAATTGATGTGAAAAGCCATAAATCCATGTGACACATTCATTGCTGTTCTGAATGTGTCAAAGGTCATCATATATTTATATTCCCGAACATTTTCTAATTCTTTGAGATTTGAAGTTACCTTTCAAGACTACTATTTTCATATCCATTATGGAGTTTCTAGGTTCACTAATTCTGAACATACCTCTAAACCATTCCAGATCCAGCAGGACGGTCAGAATGCTACATGTAGAGGGTGAGTTCTGACTTCAACTACATTTGCATTGTCAGGAGACAGATATTATTGAACACAATGTAGCAGCAGGGAGTGATAGGTCCTTCTCTGTATGTAGAAACTGAAGGACTTTACATATCACATGACATTGGTATGCGAACAGCAAAAGGAGCTCCAACATTGGAGAAGGGATGACAATTGTTAGAGGGCATCATGCTATGTGTGTAGGGGCTGTTGGGGCATCATAATGTATGGAAATACTGCAAGGCCATCATTCTGTGTTGGTAATTGTGGAGACATCATATTATTTGGTAGACTATGGTGCTAGCATACTAGTTGACATGTAGAAGCATCTTAGTGTTTGTGGAGGTAGCTGGGGGGGCACATACTGTTGGGAGAGACTGTGGTAGCCACGATGCCAAGTGGGTGACTGTGTAGACAACATACTATGCAGGAGAAAATGTGGGGGTCATCATTTTGTTTGTGTAACTGTGGAGAGCATTATACTATGTAGAGGTTACATATTGCATAGTAGGGACTGCGGTAGCCAATATACTGTGTGGGTGACTATGTGGACATTACACAGTAAGGGAGGAGTTGCAGGGGCACCATTCTGTTTATGTGAGTATTCAGGACATTATACTATGTAGGGGACTGCAAGGGCATCATATTTTGTAAGGGACTGTAGGGACATCATATTATATGGTAGGGATTGTAGGGGCAACACACTGCGTTGGTGATTGTGGAGTCATCATACTGTGTGGCAGAGACTGTGGGACTATCAGATTTGAGTGACTATGGGGGCATCATAATGTGTGGGGAACTATGAGGGATCCATACTATGTGTGCAGGGGACTGTGGGGCATCATGCTATACGGAAGGAATGATACTATGTAGGACAGGCATTGTTAGCCATGATACTGTGTGGGTGACTGTGTAGACATCATACTATGTAGGGGGAAATGTGGAGGGCCATCATTCTGTTTGAGTGACTGTGGAGGGTATCACACTATGTAAGGAACTGTAGAGGCATCATATTTTATAGGAAGGGACTGTGGGGGCATCATACTTTCATGGGCTATAAATGTAGTAAATTGTGTGTGGGGGCTTTGGAAGCATGAAAATGCATGTGGAAACTGTAGGGACCTCACCATGGGGGTAACTTGGGGCATCATAATGTGCGAGGTGGGGGATAAGGGGAACACAATACACTATGCAGGGGCTGTGGAGCATCATATTGTCATGCGTTGACTGCTTTTTAGTCCATGTGTGTTGCTGCTGTGGTTTAAATCTGAGTTATTTTCCTGTTGCACATTGAGTGTTAATCTGCTGATGCTGCAGTACATCTGTGCTGCTCTGCATTTCTCTCCACCTGGTGTCGCAGATAGAGTTCACTCTGCTCTAACCGTGTGTGCTGTTAGGACATAGTGCAATGTGTTCTAATGCCTTCCTGCTGATCCTGCCTGCAATTTACCTTCCTTGGGAAGTTGCTGTTTCCCAGTCCGTGGTTGGAGGTAGCGGCTTTTAGACTAGGGCTTATCAGGAGGATAGGGCAAGTGTGGTGACCCAGACCTCCTTAGTTTCAGAGGTACCTCTGGGAGCAGGGTCAGCCAGGGACCCCCAGTCTAACGGTGAGACTAACCTCCCTGAATGCCCTTAGTCCATGTTACCATCCTGCTACCTGATTCCCTTACCGCTGACCCATCCCATTACACATATTGTGTGTGGGGGGCACGTTGTCTATGAAGGAGGTACTGTACTGTGAACATTTATGGATTTCACTGATAGGATTATGCATAACGTTATGTCTCCGTCTTTTCTAACTCTCAAAGTTGGGAGATACTGGATCAAATGCACAATCATAAATTATGTTCCAGACCAGTAAAATGGCAGCCAGTCTTAAGTGTAGGTGTTAGAGAATAAATTATCCATCCTTTCTGCTAAAATAAAACGCATAACACAAGCAGAAACCCGGAGCCCGGCTTCCATGAGTGCTATTAATGTCACAATGAAAGAATCCATTGATAGATTGTGTCATCGTCATTTGTTCAAATATAGGCCTGGAAACTAACTCGGATTTGATTGCTGAGCAAATAAACCATAAATAACTGTGACCTTTCTTGCCTCCTCTCGGAATACGCGGCTTTATAGTCCTGGCGTGCTGATCAGGAGAAATAACATGCGACCAGTTATGTGACAGCGTAATATCATGATCACACATTTACTACAGCCATTAAATGGAAATAGGGGACCCCCAGACACCGCCAGCTGCAAATTGTGTCAACGCGCCTTCGGTGGTAACAATATGTCAGTGGATGAGGTCATGAGACGGAACGTTCTCCGCATCTCTTCCATTACTTATTATTAACCACTTCCACTGTTATAACAAAGTGACTGTCAATTTCAGTCCAAGAAAATCTCGCAAGTGCAGAAACTTCAGCTCAAGACCGGCGTCATATACCCGGATCCATATCTTGTAATTAATTATTAAGTCTTTCGCTTCTCGGGATGTTGTTTTGTTTTTTTTTACCGTCTTGCAGAAAACAGACGGCAAAGCTGCAACTGTGACCAAGAATTGTTATTCCCATAGTTATCAATGATAAATATAATAATAGATGAGTGAATCTGTCCTAAATTAATCAATTTTATTGAGAATTTCAGAAAATATGCAGGAGATGAGGAATTCAAATTTTGGGGGATTTGATGGGCGGGAATACAGCAAACTGATGGCCAACAGAGGGATTCATGTGGGTTGGGAAGAGGTTGTAAAGCCATGAAATTGTATAATAATCTCTCCCTCCCTTGTCACAGCAGCCTCAGTTCCCCGTCATTTCTACACTTGCTTTCTAAGGTTTCTGAACATCCAGGAATGCCAAGGCCGGAGCTAGAGAGGGTGCTGAAACAATGTGGAGCTGTAGCTGTCAGTACAAAGCTGGCATCAACCCCTTATTACTCAGAATGCCACTGGCACAAGGGCAACTAAAAAAACCCAGTTAAAGTTCCAGGGATTGGTGCTTCTTATAAATGCTCAAGTTCTGGGGTGGCTGTGGGCTGCTTTTCTATAGCGTAAGGGGGGGGGGGGGGCAATAATGATGGGACCCCTCCACACTGAGAAAACCAGACACCAGATGCCTAGGTTTAGCTTGGCTGGCAATTAAAAATAGGGCAAAGTCCTGCACATTTTTTTTTTGCAGCCAAGGTAAAACTAGACAGCTGAGGTTGGCATCTTGTAGCTGTCCGCTTTATCTGTGCTGAGACTGAAAAATACAGAGAAGCCCTACACCTTTTTTTCCCATTATTTATTTATTGTACACAGTATGACGAGAGGTTGGTTGCCATACACTAATGTGTATGGCAACCAAGCACAGACACACCGTAAAGGTTGTGGAAATGCAGTCTGATTGTGATTGGCTGTTGCCAGTCAGTGAAGTGAATATGCATGAAGCTTAATGGGTGGTCCAGGAAGCAAGAGTAGAAGGCTAGTAAGATGATCTAGCTATCCTGTCATCGATCTATCCTATCTGTCTATTCTATTCTAACTTTCTCCAGCATGGGAAAGACCATGCTGCAATACTGAGTCTGGTGGTGTAGCTATTTCTCTACATGTGGGCAATGCCTACTGTGATGACTCAGCATTAATAAGGAATATCTAGCCACTTGTGTGGGGGTGAACTCTCTATAATTCTGCCAGATGTATTTTTTTAGTAGGTGAGTCAAGGGACATGGGCTATTGTTTCATGTAGGAGTGTGCCCTTTTTGTCTGCTAATTTGTGTAATGTCTGCTGATTGATGACTGAATTATCCTACTGCAGTGTACTAGTATGCATCACATGGAGGACAAATGAACTATCTAAGGGCCCTTTCACATCAGCGTTTTTTCAAATCGCGGCAGATGCGGTGAAAAAAACGCATCTGCCGCGATTACCGCATACCGGCTGCACTTGCGGTGCGGTTGCGGTTTTTGCCATGCAAAGTATAGGCGGACTTGCGGTAGGTGCGGCAAGTGCGGTTTTGCACTTGCCGCAGATGCGGCCGCGAAAAAAACCGCGGTCAGCCGCGGTTTTTTTCGCGGCCGCACCTGCCGCAAGTCCGCATATACTTTGCATGGCAAAAACCGCAACCGCGCCGCAAGTGCAGCCGGTATGCGGTAATCGCGGCAGATGCGTTTTTTTCACCGCATCTGCCGCGATTTGAAAAAAAACGCTGATGTGAAAGGGCCCTAACAATAAGGGAACAGCCATGATTTTGTTTCCCCAATCCTGTGGGACACAATGCCCTGAAACGGGAGCTGAGGGATATAAAAATCACCGGTCCTTCTACAGGATTCAGCATAGGGGTCATGGTTCTAGATGGTGGATTAAAGAACTGCCCTACTGCCCAACACTGAGCCTACATACTCATCTGCAAAACCCAGGTTGGGAAAATCAGGTCACATGGCCACACACCTTGCTTGGTCAGCTTCCTAAGATTGCCGTTACCTCTTCTCAGTGGATGACAGCTAAACATCTAATGCTGGTGGTTGAGGTATGGATGCCGTAAAGTTGCTTTAGGTGAGCCTGGGGAAGGGTGAGCATTGCAACATGCATCATTCTGTATCCTTGTTTGGAATGTACTATATGGTGTTGACTGTTGGTGACACAATAAAGTCTAAAGCTGTTTTCATCAGTTTTTAGAATCTGTGTGAATCCAGCTGAATCCGGATGCACCCGCATTTGTTTTTGCCCAAATTACTTTCAATGGGTGCATCTGGTTGTTTACGGTTCCCCCTGATCCAGGCGTTTACGGTTTTTAACTGAAACGAAAAATGCATTTTTCAAACATTTTTGGTGACCGTTTGAAAACCGAGAACACCCAAATCCAGGGAAATGGCAGGTTAGATTACAATGGTGATCTGTGGAACCCTGATCTGGCAGACTCCGGATTCCCCTGGATCGAAATGCAAGATCCAGGTTTTTTGACTAAGCATGCCCAGAACCCAGTTTAAATGACACACCCCCTAGAGGGCATGTCATTTTCCACCATATATATCTAAAAAACAAACACAACCTGATGCAACTGGATGGTCACACATCGGTACATTCAGTGATCCGTGAGACAGATCAGTGATAATACTGGTGTGGGTGCATCCAGTTGCATTAGGTTTTACAATTATGGGGGAATACCGAAGGGATGCAGGTTTTACCCGCATTCCACTGGATTCTAAAAACCGGTAGTGTGAACACAGGCTTACCAGAGCGTTGTACTCTCACCATGTATAGTCTGAGTAGTGTTCTACCCAATGGAAAGGAATATGGGCAATCAGTGGGATGAGTACCAGTTTCAGGCGGTCATTATAAAGACAGCCAGTCCACCGAACAAGAGCACCCCCTGATCCTCTTGTCTCCACCCCTACCTCTCGTAACATATGTTTTACCTAAAGCCAGGAATGATAATTAATGGCAGGTCATATAGGCTGGTTTATGTGGAGGGCAGTGGAATCTATGGAACAAGCTGTGGAGCTCACACAGCAACATTTGAGTCTATAACCAGGGCTGTAACTACAACAGGGGCAGGGGTTGCAATGGGCCCTAGAGCCTAGGGGACCCCAAAAGTCCCTTTGGTTTATAAAAAAATACTTGCTAATAAAGGTTTGCAATATTTGGGGGCCAGTTGGAGCTTTCGCATCGGGGCCCATAAGTTGCAAGTTACATCACTGCCTATAACAGACCGATCAAGACAAGTTCGTATATTTTTTATGATCATGTGATATAGCAAAATTTTGGATAAGTGGCAATAAAGAAATTTTATTGCTTTTGTGGTAATGGATATCTGAATACATTTTTCAAAGGCAATATCATTACTGCTGTCAGATATAAAAATATCACATGAAGGAAGACAAATGACCTCATTCCAGTCATTGGTGGAAGACTAAGGTCATCGGTCAATGTTCCTGTAGATGCCGTTCTTCATCGAGTCTTGTGTACAAATCAATTTGACTTAAGTCCAACACATCAGAAATCTGTTACTGAGACTTTTCTATTAATGGTCGCAGTAATCACAACAAATGATTCAATGAAGGTTAATACAAAGACCTGGAAAACCGGCAATAACCAACTCGGCACAACGTTGTCACAAGGCGAAGGTCGGAGAGAACAATAATACTTAATGGTATAATACTAGAAAATCCTTTCAAATACATTTACAGATGAATTCACTCTGACTTTTCAGCAAATTAAAGGGAAGCTATAATAAAAAAAGACTTTTGTTTACGACAGATTTTAATGTTACATGCATTTATTTGGCCAACCTTTTAAATTTTATTCATATCACAATCAAAAAACAAATTAATATCTCATTATTAAGCTCCATGCATATACACCGCACTGACCTTCAAAGGCCAATCACAGACGCTCACCCTCTGTGAAAGCATCTGTGATTGGATGTTGCACTCACAGTGTGCCCCCACAATCTGTACCGGTGTGTATGCTTGGCTGCCATACACATTAGCGTATGGCAACCAATCTGCCATCATATGTGTGTTAAATAAATAAATATAGGGAAAACAAATGCATAGGGGTCCCCCGCCTACTTTTCAACCTCAGCATAGATAAAGCAGACAGCTGCAGGCTGCAGCCCCGAACTATGTGCTTTACATTGGCTGAGTATCAAATAGGGGGTCCCCACGCTGTTTTTTTAAATGACATAAATAACATAAAATACAGTGGCATGTGGTGCCCCCCAATTTGATACTCAGCCAGCATGGCTGGGGATTGATATTCTTATCCTAGAGAGGCACATAGTTAATGCTCCTCCAGGGTAATAATAATAGACGGCAGCCGCCCCAGAATTTGGTGAAATCATTAGAATCGCCAACTTTTGGTGCTTTACCCTGCTCTTCTTGATACCCCGCTGCGGTGGCATCGGGGTGATAGAAGGGGTTAATGACAGCTGAGTAATGACAGCTTGTCACTAAGCCCTGGATTGGTAATGTCAGGCGTCTTATGATACTCGCTCATTTCCAAATCTAGTAAGTGAATAGTTAATACACACACACGGAAATATCCTTTATTAGAAATAAAACACACTGACAACAAGCATTTTCCAATTTATTAACCCCAAAACATACCCTCCGACAATAATCCAAAATGAGGTCCCACACCGCATCTCAGCTCTGCTTCATCAGAGGCTGCGCTGAAGAAGCATCCTTTCATCGCAGCCTCTGAGCACAGAATGATGGCACCAAGAGCGGTGGCTGTGTCAGCGGTGAGTCAGTGAGGTCACATAAGGACACAGATGAGGTACCATGGTAACCGCTGACCATGGTTTCCTTTGGGTGTTCAGTGCTGAGTGCTACAGTCCAAAGACATATTGATAGGGAATTTAGATTGTGAGCCCCATTGGGGACAGTGATGATGATGTCTGTATAGCACTAGGGAATGGGGAATTAATAGCACCAGGAGGGGACATATCATTTGATAAACCTGTGCTGCTGCATGGGGGCCAATATCTATCTCCAATGCAGGAGGGAATTGTGCTTATTGATGAGTTATTGGATTAAAAAGGGCCAATATACTGTCCATGCACACACAGGAACACATTTCTGTCTGTGTCCACCAGTGAATAACACTACATAAGCGAAGAATAAAATAATAATAATAATAATAAAATAATAATAATAATAATAATAAAAAACCTATCCTAAATATAATCCCTATATAGATATTCCTATGAAGAAATACATCCTGATGCTTTAACCTTGTGTAATGGCATCTATCACTCATGGATGGAGACACTTTCAAAAGTCAAAATATTCAGAAAAGAAAAGTGACAATCTCATCTATTTTTTCTATCTTTTTTTTAGCGATAACAAAATATCATAAATGACATAAAATACTGTAAAACATTTTCAAGAGTTCCGAGCAAACTTTGTATGGACAAATAGTTAATCATTCAGGCAAATGTCTTCAAAACAAAATGCATTATCGAAAATAAATAAATCAATAAATTAGGAGACGCACCTCTCCCACGTAAACCAACAGATGAGGGAACGGTGCCAATAATGGGTGCAAATGCTATAGAGTTTCCATATGTTAATATGCAGGAACATCAGTGATATCTGCTCAGGTGTGAAAGTGGAATCTGACTGTTTCCAGCTGGTAACAAGTTCATCTATTTCTATAGATTTCGTCTTTGGACATTTTTGACTCCAGGAATAGTAAAGTATGAACATACAGGTGCATCCCAATGAATTAAAATATCATCAAAAAGTTAATTTATTTCAGCAATCCAATACATAAAGTGAAACCCATCTACTATATAATCGTCTAATTCTGTCTGTCTGTAAAGGAAATCCCGCTTCGCTGATTGGTCGCGCCACCAGCGACCAATCAGCGACCAATCAGCAACAGGCGTAGTCCGGGTGCAAATTGGCGCGGGATTTGAATCACGCACGCCACCGCTTCCGTCGGGAGATCAGTGGCGCTAGACGGTTAATCTCCTGCTGCATGAAAGTCAGCAGCGGCGCAATTTCATCTCCCGGCTGCTCGCAGCGGAAGTACCCTGACCGGCACTAGCGATCTCGCTCAGTGTGACTCACAGCAGCAACCAGGACCCCGCTGTGTGATCGCTGATCGTGTCAGAATGACCTGGACCATTTTTTGATTGTAGGTTCCCCGCTGGGCAACATGCATTGCTGTGCTTGACGGGGACAACGACCAACGACCTCAATACTACGCACTAGAGTGACAGGGTCCCAATGACCGCCATATCGTTGCTGCATCACTGGTGAGATTGAGAGATTCTGTCATCTCTAATTATGTCTTATTACAATGTTGTGTAATTTCTCATTTTGCCGTAAGTTAAGTCCAGGGGTGTAACTACAACAAGTAAGTGCAGGGGTTGCAATCATACCTGGTCCCATGGGCCAACAGAAAAAAAACTAATACTATTTTTGGGGGCCCAATTGGAGCTTTTGCATCAGGGCCCGTAACCTTCAAGTCACGCCACTGTTTCAGTTGGAAGCCTAAAAATGGGAAATAATCAACAAATACCATCCACATTTACCACGAACCACGATCTTCCATATAAACCATTGCCTGTCCATGAGCAGCATCTTGAATGAGCCTCAAGACGTATTAAAATTGATTTAGCAAGACGAATGTCTTGATGATAGAGTGCAAGAAGCACAAATACACATGTAAGCAGTGCCTGACGGATGGGAATATATTATTTTTATGGCTCTGCAGAGTTATCCGTAAAACACTAAACAGTCTCCTTTACCATGTATCCACTGTATCAGGGCTGTCAGCCTCCATGATGGATTGATACAGCTCCCTCCTCTGGATTCAATATTGAAAAATGGGAAATCAACGCTTTGTGGATAAATGCTAATGATGGTCAACCATGGCGAAGATCAATAATGATCATAGTATTACTAAAATATACGCAATGTACAATGTATGGAGACGCTACTCTGATATTTATGACTGTGAAGGCTACTACTGACTGTCTAACATTTTTGATGCCAAAATTGATTTTGCTACTCAGGGACCATCAAGTCTCTGAACGCACCTGCTGGAAACTTTGCGGTGCACAAAGTGGTCTATGGGACATTTTTTGTTTCAGCATTGCTCAATTTTAAGATGCAATGCCCACTGTTCACCAACTCTTCCATTCCTCTAATCACAGGAACATGCTTCTCCAAGACTTACCCAGACATACACACACTGTACTTGGCTTGTGCATGTGTTAAGATGAGGGAATAAACCCTTGCCAGACTCATATGTTGAAATCCAACATGCCAACCATTTTTGCTTTGGAGAGAGTAAGGCTGAGCTCTCCCGGTAACCTTGGTGCTCAAGGGTCAAAAGAGTCAATAGTAAGATGTCAAAAGTAGGGGGTTTATTGACCGCCCAAGGGTCAATAAAAGGATCTTGAATTTTTTTCACCAAACATCGATTCCCATGTTTTGTGTGCCATGGTCTCTTTATCTGACCATTTTTGCCTAACATCTAATAATGCAAGAAGGATGCAAAACTGCAATATATATTGGAGAGTAGACTGATCACACTGATACCCCCTGAGTAAGAAGCTTTGAAACATCCGTTGGGGCCAGGGCGGAGGCCAGGTGCACACTCTAACACCATAGGTATGTGTTAATTTCATGGGAATGTATGCATCTAATTATGTCATGTGGACAAAATAAGCAGGCTGAAAGGTATCATCATGCCACCTCTAATTAATGGATTGAGATAGATAAGCTTAGCTCCAATTTAGGATAGTTTCGCACCTGTGGTGCGTCCAGATCAGGCTCAACTCGGGTACATCTGGATGCAGTCCTGCGTCTGCAAATGCATGTTGTGAAGGGGTTAAATATTTGCATCTTAGTTTAAAGCGTAACCGCCATTCAAATTTTTATTTCATAATAATGTACTGCAAGTGATTTTAATAAAGTTTCTAATATACTTCATTATAAAATTCTGGTTAAATCCATTCATAAACCTTCCATAAGGTATCCCCACTACACTGTGTGTGAAGCAGACATTTGTTCATTATCAGTCAGATCCATCTTCAGTGAATACGGGCATGTAAACCATATAACTGTAAGGGGCCTACACTGTGAGTGAGCTCCTGGCTGCAGCTAACGAGGTGACAAAGTATCAGATTACTTCAGGCTACAGCGCAGTTGTTAAGCAACATCAGAATGTAAGGATCCCTGAAAACTCCTCCTTCCTTAGCACAAGCTTTTGATCTGTCATCTGGCTCCACACAGTTCATGACACATGGCTCATGGCTCATGACACAGCTCAGCTTTTGATCTGTCATCTGGCTCTGTTAACCCCCTTCTCTGCTGACACATCACACTGCTCCCACGCCCACACAACCATAAAATGCAGTATTTAAAAGAGCACAAAAAAATGTGAGAAAATAAGTCACATGGCACAAATAGCATTATCTAAGCTGTTATGTGACCCATCATTAACAACCAGTGCAATATTGTTTATTGTTTTTTCCAATGAAATGACATTTACACTTTAAATGTAAAAAAATGCTTTGCAGTCTTTAAAAATGCATTGGTTAAATGCTAAATTGTTAATTCTGTTGTGTATAGGATAAAGCCGCCTACACAAATGCAAATGGGCTTTTGGTGCACGATATGTTCACGCACATCATAAACAGCGAGCTAACAGGCCCCTATGTTTACAAGTGTCATCAACAGCAAATCATGCTTAAGGCTTAGCACTCCATTAAATGGCAGCTAGTAGGTGGCCGATTCTCCATTAAGAATTCATGTTAACGCTGATGGTGATTCTCCCCAGTGATATAATCCAACATGGTATAAAGATTCATTGCCATTGCTAAGCATTGACTACTTAAAAGCCATTGCCGGGAAATCACGCTGTGACCTCCAGATGAGCGTGTAATGATCATTACGTAGAAGGCTCCTTCATCCTACGCTTACGCCGTCCATCTGCACCAAGTAGCACTCACTTATCATTCGCCACAGCCCCGAGACTGGATGATATACAGTAATTCAGATATTATCCTTGAGATATGAGCGCTACATCATTACAGACAATTTGGCACAAACAGGTGGCGTACAGCACTCCAGCTGATTAGCATTCCTCCCGGTAAAATGGGCTATGGGCGTTTATTCATTTCAGATAGAAGTGCCGTTTAACGCATGAGCGCTCATTCAAAAATAATGATTCATTTCTTTCTTAAAGTCATCGTCGCGCAGCATTGAAAGTAAGAGTTTTTATTGGCAAGGCGCCATTAAATTTTGACAAAATGATACAAGCTAAACTGGCATAATAGAGACGAGTGGATTATACAACATTCAAAATTGCTTGTTCTTTCAGATTTTTCCAGGAAATTTGAAGTTATTCTCTCTAGATTTAATGTCCCTTATTATTTCTGTGGGGTCTTTTCACGGATGTAACAAGAGACATAGACGAGGCTGTTGGGGCCACTCGCAGAAGGCCGTGGCATCTGGCCAAACAGTCAACACCCTGAATTAGGGTTCTGTCCCTTTAAGAATTATCTCTCTGATTGGTGATAGCTGGAGGTCACTAGGACCCAGCTAGTCTTTTACCTGCCTACCTTTCAACTGTCTCTATTTATATCCCTTGGCTCCCATGATGCATTACAAGTGATAGCGTGTTTGGAGTTGGTGGTGTTTCCTGGCTCTGCAGTGCATCGTGGACTTCCTGTGTAGTTTACTGTCTGGATCGCCTTTCAGCTAAGTTTTTCTCTCTCTCCTATTTCTTTGTTTCCCTGGTTCTTTCGTTTAGTTGTTAGCTTGGTCGACTAGTGTCCACCCTGTCTGATCCTCAAGATCAAAACTGCACCAAGAATGAATATTCACAGAACGCAGTGTTCTGTGTGTGAACAGCCAGCGCTTTTCTTGCTGCAATTTACTTACCTCATCGCGCTCCCTTGGTGACCGCAGGCGGAGTCTTTTGATCTCCCGCTGGGCTGCAGCGAGCACTGGCTCTAGGACCCTGCAGCACCATGTAACCATTGACATCTCTTGGTCACATGGTGCTGTTTAAGGTCCTGCACAAAGTCCTACGGTACCAGCAAGATGATGGGAAAAAAAAGGCGTGTCACGGTCCGCGCTGCTCAAGTCCAAGAAAAAACTCTCATGAGAGTCAGAGTTTCATAAAGCAGATTCTTATTCTTTATTCTTCTTACACCAACGTGTTTCGGCACCCCACCTGGCACCTTCCTCAGGAAGGCACCTTCCTCCCTGAGGAAGGTGCCAGGTGGGGCGCCAAAACGCATCGCGGCGACATTACCCCTACGTCGGCTCATATAAAGGGGCGATGTCAGCGCCGCCGGGAGGTCGCCTGGTTTCAGAGCAGTGCTCTGAAACCAGGCGACTGATCTGGGGCGATGTGCACACATCGCCCCATGTAACCGGCCGCCGGCGACCAGTCAGGCGATGGGAGCCATAGGCTCCCATTGTCCTGCTTCGCCGCTGGGGTTTACAGACACCCCAGCGACGATGCCGTCTGTCAGGTCGCCGGCTCGGTGCTGGAGATGTCGCCCTGTGTAAATGGGGGACGGCGACGCTGGCAGGGTGCCAAAAGGTGGGGGGGTGAGGTCAAGGAAAAGTGTGCGTACTAGTATAGACTTTCTTTTAGCCCCTTCCTTTCCATTTTGATGGATTTGTGCAAATCGATTCCTCCCAACACTAAGATTAATTATTATTCGTAGCGACCTACATATGTTTAGTTTTGTTTAAAATGTCTTATAGACGCTAACGTGGGCTGGTGGGAGTTTACACAAAAAAATACTTAGTCATCTATACTTATTTATCTTACCTATTAATTATTGTGGGAGGCAGAAGTGGAAATGTTTCATGTGTTTCGACATTTTCAAAACTTTAATTTCACACTTGAGTCATTCCGTTTAGACTTCTTATACTGCCTTAAAGAAAAAGACAATTTGTCCTTTTTTATTAAATAATTTTAATCCCCTGAAATAACCTTTAATTGAGTTTTTAAAGTCAATATCATCAAGGATTAAATAGTGTAATCCCATAATAATTCACCGCATTTTACTGATATAAGAATCAAGAGATGATAGATAAAGACAGAGGGATTTACTGGGATCTTAATAACAAAAATCAACACTAATGCTCTTGTTTTTATTACGTTCTTTGCTTCTTAAGGTAGCACTACGTCGTCTAAGAATAGGATAAGTCAATGAGTCCTCATAGAGCCAACGGACTAGCAATGCAAACAGATGTTTTCGAACAGTCCTGAAAATACTTAATCAACTAAAGGTTGAATTCACTAGTTTTAGAAGTATTCACTTTTTCTTAAAGGAACTTTCCATCCATTAATATCTAATATCTATTCATAGATTACTGGGACATCTACCAATGATACCTCTGCCATTCGGTACAATGGAGAATGGTAGAAAAGGACAGGCTCCATTTTCCTGCGCTGACCAATGAGAGTCAATCCAGTGATACTGTACTTGAAACACGTTATTTTTCCAATGCGTTTCATAGCAGGACCTGCTACTTCCTCCGGGCTAGCAGGTCCTGCTACGAAACGCGTTGGCAAAATAAAGTGTTTCAAGTATCACTGGATTGACTCTCATTGGTTTGTGTGGGTAAACGAAGCCTGGCCTTTTCTTCCATTCTTCATTGTATCAGCGAGACATCTGCACTCGCCATTGTCTCCCACGCTCATTCAGTTGGTTGTGACTCGCACAACCTGAAAAGGTGAGTCAAACCAATTAGGGGCATTATTCCTGTTTTTAGAAAGATAAAACCCTATGTGTGCTCCCCTCCTCTTATTTGGTACAATGGAGAACCCTCAGTCCTCCAACTTTCCCCATCTAAATGTTGAATTCTTGTCTGGACCTACTTCAACAACTTCCGAGCTGCATTTATAATGAGGACAGTGCCGATGAAGAGTACAAAACTGTTAGCACCGCTGGGAGATGCTTAAGTGGTCCAGCCACACAAACCTGGTGTGTCTGGGATACATGCTGGGGAGCTACTCAGCAGATGTAATTAGTTTCCTGCAGTTATCTTTGGTTAGCGTCACGACCTTTTTAAACTCTCATTTACCAGTTATAGTTTTAGTCTTACCCTGGTTAATTCACTAGTTTCTGCTTGCTAGATTTCCTTTGCTGAAGCCTGGACTGACTTTATCCTCTGTGTGTCTGACATTTCTGCCTCTTACTCCATCCTCCTTGCTCAGATGTTGGCTATCACCTGACCCCCTCCTTGGACTTCTGACTTTGTCCTGAAACAGACTTTTCTTTGTTTGACCAGAATTCCCAACCCACCTCTCCCAGCTTTCTCCACCTCCAAGCAGCTTCTCCTTGGAAACAATGCAGGATACCATGTGGGAAGACCAGCTCCCTATCCATTGAGTTAAATAGTGAAAGTGAGTATTTTTCTTAGACCTATTAGGTGCAGTGGCTTGCACAAAGTTTGTCCACAGATGTGTTAAATAAAAAGGTTAGGGATGGGCAAGTAGAGTCGCTACTATTAGCTGCTCGCAGAATACAACAGTATTCGGGATACTCATTACTCAGCGAGTTTACTCGTTACAAGTAGCGTAGCGAGTACAATGCAAGTCAAAGGGAAATGCGAATGATTTTCTGCTGGACTCTACAAAGTGGTCTGGGGACCTGAGGAAAAGACTAAAATGGATGCATGATTGCCGGTTGGCTTCTCTAAACGATCAGCTAATCTTGTACTATGTTCCGATTTGTCCTTCCATTGTTACTGATTTGACTAATCCTGAAATGAAGTTTGCAAAATAACTAACATACACGAAGACAAACAAAAAATCTGTGATCCTCAGTCAGGAGAGTGGACCCATTGAAGCACACTTGTGTATGAAACGTCCGTAGCCCCATCTGTAGCCCGTGTCCTCCTACATGCCCACCTGAATCCTTCAATAAAGCACTTGAAGAAATACTTCTAGTGTGTGCAGCTTCAGTCCTTCTATCTTTGATGCTCTGTCAGGAGACACTTATACTATATGTGTCTACCTATGGCTACCTAGTGGTTGAGATGTGAATTGCAGCCTTTTTATGGTATATCCCAATGATGTGTTGAATTTTTATTTTGAGAAAGAGTAATCCTTATCAAAGTTTATTAGCTGGACACAACTAATCCCAAAAACACTCAAATAGGAATTTGCACCAAAAATGGTAGACCATTTTTCAGCGCCTTAGCCATCAATGATATATGGCAACGAAGGTAATAACCATTCTATTAATGTTTTTTGAAGCTTATCCGTTGGTTTATAGACTTACAATATAAACCTTAAATATGTCTGTCTGTGTTGGTAATTAAACAGTATTAAAACAATATTGAAACTAATTCCATAGAACTATTTGCATGGATCCCTCAAACACATTTAACCTAGGCCACCTATAGATTGGGAGGTTTTATTGATGATTATATTCTTTAATACTATGTGCCGTTTTTGTGGTTTAATGTAGTGGCGGTGCATTATACGGGAACTAATAAAGTGTAAACGTAAAGCATAATGTTTTTATTATACGATATGTAAATGCCCACTTTGGGCGCCAACAATTAGGTGGATCACGGTCTGAAGCAATGAGACTTTCATGCAAATGGATCACCCAGATATTATTAAAACATAAGAATGGAATATTGCGTTTTATAAGTTACACAGCCAAGGTTCCATTCCTTTGCTTCTTAGAATTAATAAGATGTGGGTCATGCTTCTATTCAAAGTGTTCACCGAGTAAAATGGTGCACATTAAAATGATTCATTATACCCTTCTGAAAAGAAATAAGTTCTAACACCCAAGTGACATGAATATTTCCTATGGAAATTCTATCCTTATCTTTGGTGAGTAATGAGTAATAGCTTTCACTACTTATATTTATATTATAGTTTGAGGAGTCAGGGTCACATTGGACCCCGATGGGGAACAAAGGTCCCTCTAGGAGGCTAAAGTTCTGATAAACTAATGGTTACAGTTATGACGGATTCCATTTGGCATGAGGTTAAGCTTTGGAAACAACCCTCCTTTGTTGAGTGGAATATTTTTATATCAAATTTCAATTAAAAAATGAATCCCTAATGATGACATAGCCTGTTCTGTCAATATTATCCTCAAAGATTAAGTTGATCTTAAATTGAAAGGACCACCAGGATTTAACCACCTGTAAATCAGTGCAGCAGGTGATTGATGTGTGCAGCATGACATCCCTATTTGGGGAGTTTTATTCCTCCCCTGTGGGCTTGTCCTTCTGCTAGAAGCCAAACCACTCCCCCCGCCGTCTCATATAGAATCATTCAGCGGGAAGGGGCTTGGCTTAAAGCAGAAAGACAAACCATCAGGGGAGGAATAAAAAAGAACCCAAATAGTGATGTCATGCTGCACACGTCAATCACCTGCTGCACTGATTTACAGGTGACTAAATGCAGGTTGTTGATTCCCTTTAAAGGACTGTTGGTTAAATAGTCATGGGATATCTCAAGTATGTTCCATTCTGGTTGCCAAACCTTAAAGTTTAGTATTCATACTGAACATAGACTTTACAAAAACAAATCAGTGTTTGAGTTCGGAGTCCAGGTGCGTTTCATATGCAAACACTGGCGCAAGTATTGCTATGCTCGGGTACACTCGGTGCTCAGCTACACTCGGCACAGTGTGAGCCACTTGCACTGTTTGAATGGCTGCACTGAGGGTAAAATAACTAAACCAACCCTCCCTCTTTTGATGTACGTGGGCGGAGAGCAGAACTGCCCAATCAGTGACTTCCAATGAGGATTGGGTCAAGTTTGGGTTCAGAATAGAACTTTATAAAAACTCTGAACTCCAGAACCTAAACTTCCATGGGTCCTCTCATCTCTAGTAGTGAGTATCGGGCCAATGAAGACTTAACTAATCCTTAAAATGAAGTGGACAATTCTGGTGACTAGTAAGAGTTTTCAAGGTCAGATTCTCAGCAAATTATGAGATTATCTAATATTATGCTTTGTTTATGGGGGAAAAAAGAAGATAGGATAATGTTTGATTACTGGGATACCACCAAAGACTAGAATGGGGTCCCAATGTAACACATTGTGATGAAATTATACTTCTATGTTCCAATCCCTTAAAGGGGTTTTCCATCTCTGGGGAAATGTTTGTTAAGCACAACAGTCTGCTAAACCGCAAGAGTGTTTAATGTACACTTTGCAGTTCGAGTGGTTGGACGGCACTCCTTATGTGATCCTTAATATATTGGCTGATCTATTTACCAAGTACCAGGGGCGTAACTACTATAGGTGCAGGGGTTGTGATCACATCCGAGCCCTGCAGCCTAGGGGAGGTCCCAAAAGTCCATTTGATCTATAGAAAAAGACTAATACTATTAAAGATTTGCAATAATTGGGGACCCCATTGGAGCTTTCGTATCGGGGCCCCTGGGCCTGAAGTTACGCCACTGCCAAGTACATAATTCGCCTGCATACTGCAAATAGTGCAATTATTGATCTCTGTTTGTGTCTATTATGACTTGATGTCAATGTGCATGCATGGCTTATAACTAGCCTATCCTTTGCCCTCTGCTCAGAGTGATTGCATTATAAGCGCTTCAATATTGGCCATTGAATTAGGATAGATTTATCCATGACTTAAGAAGTAATGTATCTGTATTAGTCTATTTATATTGTATATACAGTACATGGTTGGTTATTAGCTCCATTTAGTAGCTTGCCCTTTACAGGCTTCATGTTCTAAGGTCCCACATGGTTTGGGTAGGGCAGTGTTAACCACCGACAGAAGAGGGTCTCCTCTGACTCTCCCCCTGTTAATTTACACCTATTTATGGTTCCTATCTTGTGTATCACACTATAACAAATTATTAGTCCCATTATTAATACAATATAAGGTAAGTGTTGGGGCTTTTAGTTTTCATTGCATAATGGAGCAAATACATTGATACTTATTTTTTTACATATTTGAATCTTTTTCTTTGTCGCACCAAGAGTGATACATTATTCCCAGTGGACTTCATGTATCATAACATATGAGAGATGAAAAGTGGCCTTGTTTCCCACAGCCGCCAATCGAGACCCTGTCATGTTCCAAAATTAAAAGCTGTACAATATAAAGAATAATGTATCCTCTTAAAATAAGAAGGATGTTTGATGTGACTTTGTACTGTTCTGCGTCCCACATAAAGGCCTTTAGTGTTATGCACTTTATAGTTTCACCGCCTCTTTGATGTTTCTAATATCTTATCCAGTATTGTATCAATCAGATCCTATATTTTCATCACATTAATAAACCTCAGAAATATCTATGGTGATAAAACAGTATTATATCATGGATAGAGGCTAGGTAATGAACTCGCCAGGTTTGCCAACCCTTAGAGAACAATGGATGAATTCTTTCTAAGTATGTATATGACATAGAATCATAGGATGGTAGAGTTGGGCCATCGGGTCCATCTCCCTATGGGTGCAGGTTTCCCTAAATCATCCCAGCTTTATGTTTATCTAGCTTGTGATAGAAGATTTCCATTGATGGAGAGCTCACAGCCTCTCGTGGCAGCCGGTTCCACTCTCTGATTGCCCTCACTCTCAGAAAGTTTTTCTTATTGTCATATCTGTATCTCTTTCCTTTTAGTTTCATCTCTTGGCTTCTTGCACTTCCTTGTGCTAATGACTAATACCCCTTTCTGGAATATGCAAAATAAAATAGGGAAGAGGGACGCTCTTGGGTGATACCTGGTGGTCCAATGATAGCAGGAATACACCTAATGAAAACTAACCTGAACGGATTGTGCAACGTTGCACTACAATGATGAGCATCTCCAGTGTGTAGCGCACACCCTGAGATCTTGCCTAGCCGGGATCATGGAGATCAGTGGGTCGGGTGGTCTACAGGACATCACCGCAGGTCCTGTTGTAGGTTCTCACATTACCACTCAGCGCTGTAGACCGTGCAGCACCCGCCACCTTACCTTCAGAGAGTAATAGAATGGGCAAAATATTAGGAAAGTAATGCGGTCTGATAGGGCACCAGGTACATTAAAGAATGGATAGTTATAATTATTTGATTCTTTATTCTGTAAAACATCGACACATTTCGGCGGTTAACAGCCTTCATCAGGTAACCCGCTGAAACACATTGCGATGTTTTAAAGAATAAAGGTTTATTTAAATATTTATAACTAATTATAACTATATTTGATGTACCTGGCCCCCTATCAGATCACATTAATTTCCTATTATTCTAACATCAGTTTCTGACTTTCTGAAAGAAGAGATTTAAATGGAGCATTGTCCAATTTCTATGGGTTGCTATCTAGTCCCAATATGAAGAACCTAACTAACTAATGATATTGGGCACTGACTGACTGTTCTGGGTCACTGACTATCTTGTTCGGGATAGGACGATTGTTGTATGCGTCTTTGTTGTCTATGTCATGGGATCACTAAATCCGTGACATGGGGTATTGACTGGATTTGTTTTGGCCACTGACTGGCTTCTGTGGGTCATTTATTGATTTGTTTTGCTGGCATTTACTGGCTGTCTGTTGGGCCAATTTTTTGCTAAATTATGATTATGGGTCACTGACTAGCTGTGATACCAAGCACTGGCTGCTATACAAAGCTCTTATGCATTATGTTACAATTATGACTGTTGTCTTAGGGGACACTGGTGTTACAGGGCACTCACGGGTCACTAACAGACAGCGTTATGGGGCATTGGTTGTGTTACGGAACAATGACTTTGCTACCTGATGGGTCACTGACTATGTTATGGTTGTGACCGGTTGTCTTCTGGGAAGCTAAGAGTGCTACAGGGCATTGACTGATTGTCTCATGGATCTGTATTTTGGAACACTGACTTTGCTGATGGGTCATGGACTATGTTAAGGTTCTGATCAGTTGTCTTCTGATGAGCTAAGGGTCCTACAGGGTGTTGCCTGATTGTCTCATGGAGCCACCGACTAGATGCATTATGAGGCACTGACTTTGCCATGTGATGGGTCACTGACTCTGTTATGTTTCTGACCAGTTACAGGTCATTGACTAAGTGTCTCATAGAGCCACCTACTAGCTGTATTATATTACTATGGGTGTTACAGGTCATTGACTAAGTGTCTCATAGAGCCACCTACTAGCTGTATTATAGGGTGCTGACTTTGCAGTGTGATGGGTCATTGATTGTTATAGTTTTGACTTTCTGTTGCGAGGCGTTGACTTAATGTCTTAATTAAGGCACTTATTGGCTATCTTAGGTCCATTATTTCTTTTTATGGGTCACTACCTGACACTGTTGTAGGTCAATGATTGGCTAAAACATATAGGAGAGAAATACCATGTGTGATCCCAACATATAATTATACGTTTGCTGTAAATGCATTTATCTTATCAATACTAGTCTTTGATGTATCACAATCTATTTTTTGAAAGCCGAGGACTGTGCAATAATGGCGGTATATACTCTATTATCAATGTGTCAAGTCTTCCTATATAATCTCACATAGACTGAACAGCTGTTTATGACTAGAGAGAGGAATACAACACTTGGAAGATTGGATTAGCACCTACGTCTATGTGATGCCCAGACACATACAGACCGGTGTCATCTCTAAAAACCCAACTATAAGATTCCATTATCGCAAACCTACAGGAATGCTCCAAACAACATGCATATGATATTAGCATGACGTGATCCACACCAGACATATAGATTCACTCATTAATTCTCATCAATGAGACACTTTTCTGGGTGGATTTCCTTGAAATCAGCCTTGCACTTCCGGATATACTGACGCTTATGATAACGTGTCATTAAACCTCTCATCGCACATCTCTAATGCAAAGTACATGGTTATATAGTATATAAAGAGGTCATTAAGAGGCACTTTGTAATGCAATGCAAAACATGACAAATTCACATAGTAAATATGTAGTAGATCAAACAAAGAAAGGCAAAAGAGTTTTCTCAGTTGTCCAAATATTGTTTTAAAGGTGTTATCCGGTCTAAAATGGTCATTCTGCAGTCACTCGATGTGGCTGCACACTTATCAATCCTCCCGATCCTGCACTGTATGCTGTGAGAATTTGCCAGTTTCTAAGTTGGGAATGGACCACAATTATGTGATATGCAAATTTGTGGCCAGAATCCGACTAGTGGGTGCAACCTTGCTCAATACGTGGCCTTCCACCATGGTTAGTCCTGGTAGGTATTTTGGTAGGAAATTAGAGATGATGGGGACCAGAGATGCAGAGACTAAGACGCTGCTGTAGCTTGCACCACGGGTATAATTAGGTGAACATGGAGAAGTTTTATTCTGTAATGCACTAGGAGGTGGCATTCTGGAGGGCAATGAAAAGCATTGTGACTGACCATAGTACGGACTGTTTAGTTTAACTTTTGCAAACATTGTGTTTGTCATTGATGTATTCCAGTTTGCAGTTTACCCGGAAATGTCACATTACGTGTTTCTGGATGCATCTGGACAAGCGCATGCGCTGTGACACCGGCCCCGTCAAACTTGCGCTTCGGGTTTCGGGCTCCTGCGGTCGGCTGTGCTCGCCCATAGGAGGTAAGTTCGGCACGAGCGCAAGCGAGCGCAAGGGCTCTGCATCTATGTCTGCACTGGGCTGTGAACGCACCTGCGCTTGCGCACAGATGTGAACTGCACCTAACACTTTTTGTAAAGTCTGCGTTGGGTACAAACTCCAAACTCTAAAGTCCGGTTCACTCATCCCTAGTGCAAGGGTGTTAAAGTTGAAGACGACTCACCCATGAGTACCACCCCGCACCACGTTGCAGATACCGATAACCAGTGTCTTATCCAGTCGTACACTGGCGGTGTACACCGGACAGATACACCGCCTTAGCTCTATGATTCTTTTAGTTCTTTACTTGTTAACTGGAATATAGGTCACATCTTTTACCATCAATGGGGAAAGGATCAGAATAACAGAGAGTGGAGATAAGTTTATTATCGCTCTTATTAAATCAAACCGAACGTCTTTAACTTTCTTTTTGTTGCAAGTTTTTTTCGGCAAATAATAAAAAACATTTAATTCCTCTTTTTAATACTTTATAAATCTTCCGTGTGCTTTGTTCTTGTCAGTCTCAGTCTTTTCTACGCGGTGATTAACATAGTGACATTCAACGGGAAACATTCTCATCTTCCTCAGACACAAACTAGGGACATTAAAATTTAATAACATCTTCTCTCCAGTCATTTGTGCTCCGTAATCTATTCCGATACTGCTGCGTTCTCCGACGGGCTCCTGCCACTTAAATGGGTATTGTTAAGCAATGTTAAGCAAACCTGTATTTTCCCCACTACTTTCTTTAAGCGTATCTGTTGTGCCGGAGCCGTGGTGATGATCTATCGCTTTTATGTATTTCCTTACAGATAACGCTTCGCATTTATGTGCCGTTTGGCATCGCGCTCTAGAGAGATCCATATTTACAATACAAGGGGATGAGTAATATTCCACATTTTATGCAACTTTTTTCTTTCTTCTTTGTAATGAAAACTGTCAAATTCATTTCTAGAAAGAAAAACTTTCACCGTCAGGATCAGCGGGGTTCCGGAACCTTGTGTCAGTCTGATGGAAGATACAGATGGAGCAAGGCTAAAACCATCATGTGTCTGGGGCCGTAGCTTTAGCGCACTGGGATAGGTGTGAGTTAGGAGACTGCGGTTGGTTTATTAATGGGAAGCCATCGATAATAATTCATGACAATATTATCCTGGGATGTATTTTGAGTGGTGGCAGAATCTCAATTTATCACAGCCGTCATAAGGTTACATACAATTCTTCTTCTGGTAGTGACTGAGAATCCAATAGCGCTATTTTTTATCAACCACTATAAGGTTGCATGTATTAATCCTCTATAACTGCACATATATAAGAATATCTCAGCACAGGAGATGTGGTATGATCAGACCATGTCCCTGTACAGTCAGACACATCCATTACACAGTACATAGCAGGGACACATATATAAGATTATCTCAGCACAGGAGATGTGGTATGATCAGACCATGTCCCTGTACAGTCAGACACATCCATTACACAGTACATAGCAGGGACACATATATAAGATTATCTCAGCACAGGAGATGTGGTATGATCAGACCATGTCCCTGTACAGTCAGACACATTCATTACACAGTACATAGCAGGGACACATATATAATATTATCTCAGGACATGAGATGTGGTATGATCAGACCATGTCCCTGTACGGTCAGACACATCCATTACACAGTACATAGCAGGGGCACATATATAAGATTATCTCAGCGCAGGAGATGTGGTATGATCACACCATGTACCTGACGGTCAGACACATCCATTACACAGTACATAGCAGGGACACTTATAGAAGATTATCTCAGCACAGGAGATGTGGTATGATCAGACCATGTACCTGACGGTCAGACACATCCATTACACAGAACATAGCAGGAACACATATATAAGATTATCTCAGCACAGGAGATGTGGTATGATCAGACCATGTCCCTGTACAGTCAGACACATCCATTACACAGTACATAGCAGGGACACATATATATGATTATCTCAGCACAGGAGATGTGGTATGATCTGACCGTGTCCCTGTACGATCAGACACCTCCATTACACAGTACATAGCAGGGACACATATATAAGAATATCTCAGCACAGGAGATGTGGTATGATCAGATCATGTCCCTGTACGGTCAGACACATCCATTACACAGTACACAGCAGGGACACATATATAAGATTATCTCAGCACAGGAGATGTGGTATGATCAGACCATGTCCCTGTACTGTCAGACACATCTATTACACAGTACATAGCAGGGACACATATATATGATTATCTCAGCACAGGAGATGTGGTATGATCAGACCATGTCCCTGTACGGTCAGACACATCCATTACACAGTACATAGCAGGGACAAATATATAAGATTATCTCAGTTTAGAAACATTATTATTAAACACATCCAATTGTGGAATTTATTATTGTTCCAAGATCTATTGATTAAAATGGGAAAACCATTGAAATGTTACTTAAGAAGTTCTTTGAAAAATTCAGAAAATACCATAAACTCAGTACAATTGTATAAACTCTGTAAATCCAGGAATCGGAATTTTTGCTTTGTTCCTCTGTACTTGGAATTTTTTCTTCCTATTCTTTTTCTTTATCTATTTTTATTTTGTTTACCCGAGGTGCGAGACGATGAAAGCACAGCAAAGTGCAAAAGAAACGACTATTATGTCTCAAGATGTCTGAAGGTCAAACACTTAATGCCGGAGCAAACACACACTGAAACCTGAAATAAAAGCTATTACTTACAGAGACCCAGCGTTTCGTCAGACTTATCGGGACAATCCTGTTCTCCGTCACATAGCCAGCCCTGCGACACACACGTGACATTATCGTGACATAAGAACTCCCCGGGATCACATAGCTGTGGCTCTGAAAGTGAGAATGAGCACAAATTAAAAACATAAGGACGAAGTATAAGATGACTAGACATGATAATAAAAAGTGTAAAAAACCTTACTAGATGGTAGGAAAAAGATTTATTATTTCATATAAGAATGGACCTATTACAAGCTATAGATAACATATGATGACACAATATATTGAATTGCGCAAAGGTGCTCAACTGTAACAGAATTTAACTCATTAAAAATAAATAAAACATTAAATACAGCAAAATGGAGACCAACTACGAAGAGTAAAGTGTTAAAAAGAAAAAATAATGCACAGCTCACCGCTCACCCATCCTATTATCCAGGGGCAGACCGTCACCCCCGGGGGCCCTGGTGCAGGAGAGGACCGGAGGGGGGTGCTGTTGACCGTCGGCGTGGGCCGGGGGGAGGGGGGGTGCTGCTGGGAACCGCGGTGCTCTCCTACCTTGTGAGCCACTTGTAGGAGAGCTGGACGGACAGAGGAGCGGAGGGGCGGGATCAGGCAAGGGAAACAGGAAGCTGTCTGCTTCCCTTGCCTGATCCTCCTCTCCTTTGACGGCGGCTTGCGGGGGTCGGCTGGGGGCCCCCTCCAGGCTTGAAGGGGCCCCCTAGCCGGAAGGGGCCCTGGTGCAGCTGCACCAGCTGCACCATGGTAGTTCCGCCCCTGCTATTATCCCCGAAGACCAACGAATAGACCTCCATAACTTTTCTTTTTGCTTCCCACCATCGCCTTTATCCTTTCTGGCATTCCCACTCAATGACTTGACCTTTGAATTGCTTAGGACTCAGACGTCACTCTATGCCGAGCCATCGCAACGCAGATTGGGACGTCAGGACTAGTGTTGAGCAATCACTACCACAGTTGGGTGTTCAATCTTTGTAAAAATCAGGTTGGATGGTTGGACAGGCTCGACTTGAGTACTGAGTGTGATGGAAGTGGGAAACATGAGCATTTTTCCAGAAA
>JARQOC010000011.1:18251759-18286485 GCA_033576535.1 Allobates femoralis
ACCAGTAAGGGAGGAGTTGCAGGGGCACCATTCTGTTTATGTGAGTATTCAGGACATTATACTATGTAGGGGACTGCAAGGCATCATATTTTGTAAGGGACTGTAGGGACATCATATTATATGGTTAGGGATTGTATGGGCAACACACTGTGTTGGTGATTGTGGAGTCATCATACTGTGTGGCAGAGACTGTGGGACTATCAGATTTGAGTGACTATGGGGGCATCATAATGTGTGGGGAACTATGAGGGATCTATACTATGTGTGGAGGGGACTGTGGGGCATCATACTATATGGAAGGGACGTTGTTAGCCATGATACTATGTAGGACAGGCATTGTTAGCCATGATACTGTGTGGGTGACTGTGTAGACATCATACTATGTATGGGGAAATGTGGAGGGCCATCATTCTGTTTGAGTGACTGTGGAGGGTATCACACTACGTAATGAACTGTAGAGGCATCATATTTTATAGGAAGGGACTGTGGGGGCATCATACTTTCATGGGCTATAAATGTAGTAAATTGAGTGTGGGGGCTTTAGGGGCATGAAAATGTAGGGACCTCACCATGGGGGTAACTTGGGGCATCATAATGTGCGAGGTGGAGGATGAGGGGAACACAATTACACTATGCAGGGGCTGTGGAGCATCATATTGTCATGCGTTGACTGCTTTTTAGTCCATGTGTGTTGCTGCTGTGGTTTAAATCTGAGTTACTTTCCTTTTGCACATTGAGTGTTAATCTGCTGATGCTGCTGTACATCTGTGCTGCTCTGCAGGTGGAGGTAGAGGTGGAGGAGTGTGTCAGAACATTCTGTTCTCTACTCCCTCAGTCTTTAAGTATTTCCATTTCTCTCCACCTGGTGTCGCAGATAGAGTTCACTGTGCTCTAACCGTGTGTGCTGTTAGGACATAGTGCAGTGTGTTCTGATGCCTTCCTGCTGATCCTGCCTGCAATTTATGTTCCTTGGGAAGTTGCTGTTTCCCAGTCCGTGGTTGGAGGTAGTGGCTTTTAGACTAGGGCTTATTAGAAGGATAGGGCAAGTGTGGTGACCCAGACCTCCTTAGTTTCAGAGGTAACTCTGGGAGCAGGGTGAGCCAGGGACCCCCAGTCTAACGGTGAGACTAACCTCCCTGAATGCCCTTAGTCCATGTTACCATCCTGCTACCTGATTCCCTTACCGCTGACCCATCCCATTTCATATATTGTGTGTGGGGGGCACGTTGTCTATGAAGGAGGTACTGTACTGTGAACATTTATGGATTTCACTGATGGGATTATGCATGCCGTTATGTCTCCGTCTTTTCTAACTCTCAAAGTTGGGAGATACTGGATCAAATGCACAATCATAAATTATGTCCCAGACCAGTAAAATGGCAGCCAGTCTTAAGTGTAGGTGTTAGAGAATAAATTATCCATCCTTTCTGCTAAAATAAAACGCATAACACAAGCAGAAACCCGGAGCCCGGCTTCCATGAGTGCTATTAATGTCACAATGAAAGAATCCATTGATAGATTGTGTCATCGTCATTTGTTCAAATATAGGCCTGGAAACTAACTCGGATTTGATTGCTGAGCAAATAAACCATAAATAACTGTGACCTTTCTTGCCTCCACTCGGAATACGCGGCTTTATAGTCCTGGCGTGCTGATCAGGAGAAATAACATGCGACCAGTTATGTGACAGCGTAATATCATGATCACACATTTACTAGAGCCATTAAATGGAAATAGGGGACCCCCAGACACCGCCAGCTGCAAATTGTGTCAACGCGCCTTCGGTGGTAACAATATGTCAGTGGATGAGGTCATGAGACGGAACGTTCTCCGCATCTCTTCCATTACTTATTATTAGCCACTTCCACTGTTTTAACAAAGTGACTGTCAATTTCAGTCCAAGAAAATATCGCAAGTGCAGAAACTTCAGCTCAAGACCGGCGTCGTATACCCGGATCCATATCTTGTAATTAATTATTAAGTCTTTCGCTTCTCGGGATGTTGTTATTTTTTTTTTTTACCGTCTTGCAGAAAACAGACGGCAAAGCTGCAACTGTGACCAAGAATTGTTATTCCTATAGTTATTAATGATAAATATAATAATGGATGAGTGAATCTGTCCTAAATTAATCAATTTTATTGAGAATTTCAGAAAATACGCAGGATATGAGGAATTCAAATTTTGGCGGATTTGATGTGCGGGAATACAGCAAAGTGATGGCCAACAGCGTGATTCATGTGGGTTGGGAAGAGGTTGTAAAGCCATGAAATTGTATAATAATCTCTCCCTCCCTTGTCACAGCAGCTTCAGTTCCCCGTCATTTCTACACTTGCTTTCTAAGGTTTCTGAACATCCAGGACTGCCAAGGCCGGAGCTAGAGAGGGTCCTGAAACAGTGTGGAGCTGTAGCTGTTAGTACAAAGCTGGCATCAACCCCTTATTACTCAGATTGCCACCGGCACAGGGCAACTGGAAGAGCCGGGTAAATTTCCAGGGATTGGTGCTTCTCATGAATGTGCCAAGTTCTGGGGTGGCTGCGGGCTGCGTTTCTATAGCATGGGGGTCCCCAATATTGATGGGCCCCCTCCACGCTGAGAAAACCAGACACCAGATGCCTAGGTTTAGCTTGGCTGGCAATTACAAAAATGGGCAAAGTCCTGCACATTTTTCTTTTTTGAAGCCAAGGTAAAAATAGACAGCTGAGGGTGGCATCTCGTAGCTGTCCGCTTTATCTGTGCTGAGACTGAAAAATACAGAGAAGCCCTACGCCTTTTTTTCCCATTATTTATTTATTGTACACAGTATGACGAGAGGTTGGTTGCCATACACTAATGTGTATGGCAACCAAGCACAGACACCGTAAAGGTTGTGGAAATGCAGTCTGATTGTGATTGGCTGTTGCCAGTCAGTGAAGTGAATATGCATGAAGCTTAATGGGTGGCCCAGGAAGCAGGAGCAGGAGGCTAGTAAGATGATCTAGCTATCCTGTCATCTATCTATCCTATCTGTCTTTCTACTCTAACTTTCTCCAGCATGGGAAAGACCATGCTGCAATCCTGAGTCTGGTGGTGTAGCTATTCCTCTACATGTGGGCAATGCCTACTGTGATGACTCAGCATCAATAAGGAATATCTAGCCACTTGTGTGGGGGTGAACTCTCTATAATATATGCCAGATGTATTTTTCTTTAGCAGGTGAGTCAAGGGACATGAGCTATTGTTTCACGTGTGAGTGTGCCCTTTTTGTCTGCTAATTTGTGGAATGTCTGCTGATTGATGACTGAATGATCCCACTGCAGTGTACTAGAATGTGTCACATGGAGGACAATTGAACAATCTAACAATAAGGTAACATCTATGATTTTGTTTCCCCAATTCTGTGGGACACAATGCCCTGAAACGGGAGCTGAGGGATATAAAAAGGGGCCTGCTCCTATCACTGGTCCATCTGCAGGATTCAGCATAGGGGCCATGGTTCTAGATGGTGGATTAAAGAACTCTCCTACTGCCCAACACTGAGCCTACATATTCATTTGAAAAACCCAGGTTGGGAAAATCAGGTCACATGGCCACACACCTTGCAATGTTTGGTCAGCTTCCTAAGATTGCCGTTACCTCTTCTCAGTGGATGACAGCCAAACATCTAATGCTGGTGGTTGAGGTATGGATGCCGTAAAGTTGCTGAGGTGAGCCTGGGGAAGGGTGAGTATTGCAACATGCATCATTCTGTATCCTTGTTTGGAATGTACTGTATGCTGTTGACTGTTGGTGACACAATAAAGTCTAAAGCTGTTTTCATCGGTTTTTAGAATCTGTGTGAATCCAGCTGAATCCGGATGCACCCGCATTTGTTTTTGCCCAAATGACTTTCTATGGGAACTTGCGGGTGCATCCGGTTGTTTACGGTTTTAACTGAAACTAAAAATGCATTTTTCAAATGTTTTTGGTGACCGGTTGAAAACCGAGAACACCCAAATCCAGGGAAATGGCAGGTTAAATTACAATGGTGCTCTGTGGAACCCAGATCTGGCAGACTCCGGATTCCCCTGGATCCAAATGCTAGATCCAGGTTTTTTGATTGAGCATGCCCAGAACCCAGTTTAAATGACACACCCTTTAGAGGGCATGTCTTTTTCCACCATATATATCTAAAAGACAAACACAACCAGATGCAACTGGATGCTCACACATCGATATAATCACTGATCCGTGAGACAGATCAGTGATAAAACTGATGTGGGTGCATCCAGTTGCATCAGGTTTTACAACTATGGGGGAATCCGAAGGGATGCAGGTTTTACCCGCATTCTCCTGGATTCTAAAAACCGGTAGTGTGAACACAGGCTTACCAGAGCGTTGTACTCTCACCATGCATTGTATGAGTAGTGTTCTACCCAATGGAAAGGAATATGGACAATCAGTGGGATGAGTCCTGGTTTCAGGCGGTCTTTCTAAAGACAGCAAGTCCACCGAACAAGAGCACCCCCTGACCCTCTTGTTTCCACCCCTACCTCTCGTAACATATGTTTTACCTAAAGCCAGGAATGATAATTAATGGCAGGTCATATAGGCTGGTTTATGTGGAGGGCAGTGGAATCTATGGAACAAGCTGTGGAGCTCACACAGCAACATTTGAGTCTATAACCAGGGCTGTAACTACAACAGGGGCAGGGGTTGCAATGGGCCCTAGAGCCTAGGGGGCCCCAAAAGTCCCCTTGGCTTATAGCAAAAGACTTACTAATAAAAATTTGCAATATTTGGGGGCCAGTTGGAGCTTTCGCATCGGGGCCCATAAGTTGCAAGTTACATCACTGCCTATAACAGACCGATCAAGACAAGTTCGTATATTTTTTATGATCATGTGATATAGCAGAATTTTTGATAAGTGGCAATAAAGAAATTTTATTGCTTTTGTGGTAATGGATATCTGAATACATTTTTCAAAGGCAATATCATTACTGCTGTCAGATATAAAAATATCACATGAAGGAAGACAAATGACCTCATTCCGGTCATTGGTGGAAGACTAAGGTCATCGGTCAATGTTCCTGTAGATGCTGTTCTTCATCGAGTCTTGTGTACAAATCAATTTGACTTAAGTCCAACACATCAGAAATCTGTTACTGAGACTTTTCTATTAATGGTCGCAGTAATCACAACAAATGATTCAATGAAGGTTAATACAAAGACCTGGAAAACCGGCAATAACCAACTCGGCACAACGTTGTCACAAGGCGAAGGTCGGAGAGAACAATATCACTTAATGGTATAATACTAGAAAATCCTTTGAAATACATTTACAGATGAATTCACTCTGACTTTTCAGCAAATTAAAGGGAAGCTATAATAAAAAATGACTTTTGTTTACGTCAGATTTTCATGTTAAATGCATTTATTTGGCCAACCTTTTACATTTTATTCATATCACAATCAAAAAACAAATTAATATCTCATTATTAAGCTCCATGCATATTCACCGCACTGACCATCAAAGGCCAATCACAGATGCTCACCCTCTGTGAAAGCATCTGTGATTGGATGTTGCACTTACACTGTACCCCCACAATCTGTACCGGTGTGTATGCTTGGCTGCCATACACATTAGCGTATGGCAACCAATCTGCCATCATATATGTGTTAAATAAATAAATGGAAAACAAGTGCATAGGGGGCTCCCCGCCTACTTTTCAACCTCAGCATAGATAAAGCAGACAGCTGGAGGCTGCAGCCCCAAACTATGTGCTTTACATTGGCTGAGTATCAAATAGGGGGTCCCCACGCTGTTTTTTTAAATGAAATAAATAATTTAAAATACAGTGGCATGTGGTGCCCCCCAAATTGATACTCAGCTAGCATGGCTGGGGATTGTTATTCTTATCCTAGAGAGGCACATAGTTAATGCTCCTCCAGGGTAATAATAATAGACGACAGCCACCCCAGAATTTGGCAAAATCATTAGAATCGCGAAATTTTGGCGCTTCACCCTGCTCTTCTCGATACCCCGCTGCGGTGGCATCGGGGTGATAGAAGGGGTTATTGACAGCTGAGTACTGACAGCTTGTCATTAACCCCCGGATTGGTAATGTCAGGCATCTTATGATACTCGCTCATTCCCCAATCTAGTAAGTGAATAGTTAATACACGCACACAGCAAAATCCTTTATTAGAAATAAAACACACTGACAACAAGCATTTTCCAATTTATTAACCCCAAAACATACCCTCCGACAATAATCCAAAATGAGGTCCCACATCGCATCTCAGCTCTGCTGCATCGGAGGCTGCGCTGAAGAAGAAGCATCCTTCCATCGCAGCCTCTGAGCACAGGATGATGCATCAAGAGCAGTGAGGTCACGTAAGGACACAGATGAGGTACCATGGTAACCGCTGACCATGGTTTCCATTGGGTGTTCAGTGCTGAGTGCTACAGTCCAAAGACATATTGATAGGGAATTTAGATTGTGAGTCCCATTGGGGACAGTGATGATGATGTTTGTATAGCACTGGGGAATTAATAGCACCAGAAGTGGACATATCATTTGAGCAACCTGTGCTGCTGCATGGGGGCCAATATCTATCTCCAATGCAGGAGGGAATTGTGCTTTTTGACGAGTTATTGGATTAAAAAGGGCCAATATACTGTCCATGCAAAGGGACACATTTCTGTCTGTGTCCACCAGTGAATAACACTATATAAGCAAAGAATAAAATAGTAATAATAACACAGGTCAACAAAAAAAATTTTTTTTTCTGGTGTCCAAAATATTTTAATGAATTTGGGGTATTTTTGGGGTGCTGATTCTGAATATGCTATCAGTTTTGCCAGATTGGCTCAAGTTTTTGAGATTTTTGGTATCTTATTTATAGCACTTGTTGGTAAATGCGACGCATCATCTCATTAATTTCTTTGGATTAGTACTTGAACTGAGCAGTTCTCAATATAGTTTTGTGTTAATTAGTGTTCTAAAAGTTTGTTCATAGCTTGATTTTTGCACTAACTTTATGTTGTTGTCTGTTTTCCAGTGAAAAGCATGAACTCATCAAGAAGAAGTTGTCTTAACGATCCAGACTCATTCTGTTACATTTGTGGTGAATATACACTGCCAAAACATAGAAGAAACATAACAGACTTCGTTAAAAAAGTGTATTTTGCCTATTTTGGGGTTATGCTTGGGGACCAAGACAAGTTTTGGGCACCACACATAGTGTGCAAAGCATGTATCGAATTATTACGAAAATGGAGCAAAGGACAAAGGACAAGCTTCAAATTTGGTGTTCCAATGGTGTGGAGAGAGCAAAAAAATCATCATGATGACTGTTATTTCTGTGCAGTGCAAGTACAAGGATTTAATAAGCATAAGAAACGAAAATGGGAGTATCCTAACATGGAATCTGCAAGAAGGCCTGTCCCTCATTGTGAAGATGTGCCTGTACCTGTGTTTACCATGTTACCTGACCTTCCCCACCTGATGATGATGATGAAATGCAGGGTATGGAGCTAAGCATTAGTTCTGGAAGTGAACTAGAATATGAAGGAAGTTTCAGAACACCTACGCAATTTACCCAAGGAGAGCTCAACGATCTAATAAGAGACCTCAACCTCTCAAAAAGTGCATCCGAACTTTTAGCTTCAAGGCTAAGTGAAAAAAATTGTCTGACGCCTGGAACTAAAATGACATCTTACAGGACCAGAGAAGAAGCACTTCTTCCATTTTTCTGTGAAGATGACCTACTTGTATATTGTAAGGATATTCCTGGCCTGATGCTGCAAATGGGTTTACAAGTATATCGTCCTGTAGACTGGAGGCTTTTCATAGATAGTTCTAAAAGGAGTTTGAAATGTGTTTTGTTGAACAATGGCAATCAGTGTGCATCTCTTCCAGTAGCTCACTCAACTAAACTTGCAGAACAATACCAAAATGTCAAAATGGTCTTGGAGAAACTGTGCTACCATGAACATTCGTGGCTGATATGTGTTGATTTAAAAATGGTCAACTTTTTACTTGGACAGCAAAGTGGATACACAAAGTATCCTTGCTTCATCTGCATGTGGGATAGTAGAGCAAAACATCAGCACTGGGAGAAACTGAATTGGCCTCCAAGGGACACCTTGACAGTAGGAGCATCAAACATAGTGAACGAACCTTTGGTGGACAGGGAAAAAATCATTCTACCACCACTTCACATAAAGTTAGGATTAATGAAGCAGTTCGTCAAGGCATTAGACAAAGATGGTAATTGCTTCATGTACATCTGCAGATCTTTCCCTGGTCTTAGTAGCGAAAAACTGAAGGCAGGAATCTTTGATGGTCCTCAAATTCGGAAACTCATTAAAGATTCAAATTTTCCTAAGGAAATGAATGACATTGAAGCTGCTGCATGGTGTAGTTTTGTGTTGGTAGTGAAGAACTTCTTGGGAAATCAAAAGGCAGACAATTATGAAGAACTGGTACAAAACATGCTATTGAGATTTAGAAATCTGGGTGTACACATGAGCATTAAATTGCATTATCTTCACAGTCACTTGGACAGATTTCCAGAAAACCTTGGAGATTTTAGCGAAGAACAAGGGGAGAGATTTCATCAGGATATTATGGTGATGGAGGAAAGGTACCAAGGCAGATGGGACAGACATATGATGGCTGATTACTGCTGGAATCTACAGCGTGACTGCCCCAATAGCTCACATAGAAGAAAATCATATAAAAAGCGCTTTTCCAGCGATTAAAGGGAACCTGTCACCCCAAATCACCCTTGTAAGCTGTAAATACATGTCCCTGAAGCATTACACTACAGTCCTACACATCCCTTTGTGGTGTTTTAGTTCAATATGAAAGTGCACTTTAGTCGTTTGCAAACTTACTAAATCCATGGCAGTGGGGCGTTCCCAAGCCTCCTTGTCTGCGAGGCGGTTCCCCTGTGTGCCGCTGTATTACGCCCTAATGGGCGTTTTTTCAAACTTTCTAGCGCGGGCATGATTCATAATCTCGCGCCCGCATCGTCACGGTCATGTGATGCCGTGACGCGTCATTTCCGGGCGGCTGGGTCGCTGCTGTCTGACGCGCACCGGCCGACTTCAGCAAGCGATCTGCGCATGCGCTGAAGTTGGCCAGTACGCGTCAGACAGCAGCGACCCAGCCGCCCGGAAATGACGCGTCACGGCATCACATGACCGTGACGATGCGGGCGCGAGATTATGAATCATGCCCGCGCTAGAAAGTTTGAAAAAAACGCCCATTAGGGCGTAATACAGCGGCACACAGGGGAACCGCCTCGCAGACAAGGAGGCTTGGGAACGCCCCACTGCCATGGATTTAGTAAGTTTGCAAACGACTAAAGTGCACTTTCATATTGAACTAAAACACCACAAAGGGATGTGTAGGACTGTAGTGTAATGCTTCAGGGACATGTATTTACAGCTTACAAGGGTGATTTGGGGTGACAGGTTCCCTTTAAATGTCTATCTTTCATGTCTTGTTCATTTTTGAAGATTACTTTCTAAAACTAGTTAAAATAAACTAAAATCAACATTTACTTTGTTAAATTTATTGTATTCATGACAATATCAATAAAGTTAATGCGCGTGTAGCAAATTACGTCTTTTTTTTTTACACATTTTACGAAAAATCTCAAAAACTTGAGCCAATCTGGCAAAACTGATGACATATTCAGAATCAGCACCCCAAAGTTACCCTAAATTCAATGAAATATCTTTGGCACCAAAAATGCTGTTGACCAGTGTAATAATAATCATATCCTAAATATAATCTCTATATAGATATTCCTATGAAGAAAGACATCCTGATGCTTTAACCTTGTGTAATGGCATCTATCACTCATGGATGGAGACACTTTCAAAAGTCAAAATATTCAGAAAAGAAAAGTGACTATGTCATCTATCTTTTCTATCTTTTTTTTAGCAATGACATAAAATACTGTTAAACATTTTCAAGAGTTTCAAGCAAACTTTGTATGGACAAATAGTAAATCGTTCAGGCAAATGTCTTCAAAACAAAATGCATTTATCGAAAATAAATAAATCAATAAATTTGGAGACGCACCTCTGCCACGTAAACCAACAGATGAGGGAACGGTGCCAATACTGGGTGCAAATGCTATAGAGTTTCCATATGTTAATATGCAGGAACATCAGTGACATCTGCTCAGGTGTGAAAGTGGAACCTGACTGTTTCCAGCTGGTAACAAGTTCATCTATTTCTATAGATTTCGTCTTTGGACATTTTTGACTCCAGGAATAGTAAAGTATGAACACACAGGTTCATCTCAATAAATTAAAATATCATCAAAAAGTTAATTTATTTCAGCAATCCAATACATAAAGTGAAACCCATCTTATACATAAAACCCGAAGGCCACTTCCGCCCAAAATCCGCTCAACTTCCGTGATGGCCTCCGTCCTGTGTCAAACACCGGAACCGGAAGCACCAGACCCACAGAGCCCAGCCACCGGCCTTGCACAGAGCCCCGTCTGCGCCCACCCACATCCGGCCCACAGCCCTGCAGCTCACCGCCCACTCTCCATCAGGGACCGCCATGCCGCCACTGGGTCCGCACACAGCCTGGTGTGCGCCCATCAACATGAGGGAACCGGCCTGGACCGGCCCACACTCCGGTGTGCGGCCTCCGCCGGCAACGCTTCCCCGCCACCTCGGGGGGCCACACAACCTCTGGGGGTACCCGCGTGCCTGGAGAGGAGGGAGGGTGGGACTTTCTGTCCTGCAGCTCTGCCCGCCCCTCCTCTCCTCCTACACCCGACGCGCGGCGCGGTGAGTCTGCCCTCCAGCCTCCGCCTCAGCCTGTGCCCGCCGGCTCCGCTGCAGCCTGTGCTCCCTCCAGCCTGTCCTCCCTTTAGCCTCTGCCCCCTCCAGCCTCTGCCCCCTCCAGCCTGTGCCCTGTGCCCCCTCCAGCCTGTGCCCCCTCCAGCCTGTGCCCCCTCCTGCCTGTGCCCCCTCCTGCCTCTGCCCCTCCAGCCTGTGCCCCTTCCAGCCTGTGCCCCCTCCAGACTGTGCCCCTTCCAGCCTGTGCCCCTTCCAGCCTGTGCCCCCTCCAGCCTGTGCCCCCTCCAGCCTGTGCCCCCTCCAGCCTGTGCCTCCTCCAGCCTGTGCCCTGTGCCCCCTCCAGCCTGTGTCCTGTGCCCCCTCCAGCCTGTGCCCCCTCCAGCCTGTGTCCTGTGCCCCCTCCAGCCTGTGCCCCCTCCAGCCTGTGTCCTGTGCCCCCTCCAGCCTGTGCCCCCTCCAGCCTGTGCCCCCTCCAGCCTGTGCCCCCTCCAGCCTGTGCCCCCTCCAGCCTGTGCCCCCTCCAGCCTGTGCCCTGTGCTCCCTCCAGCCTGTGCCCTGTGCTCCCTCCAGCCTGTGCCCTCTGCCCCCTTCAGCCTGTGCCCCCTTCAGCCTGTGCCCCCTCCAGCCTGTCCTCCCTTTAGCCTCTGCCCCCTCCAGCCTCTGCCCCCTCCAGCCTGTGCCCCGTGCCCCCTCCAGCCTGTGCCCCCTCCTGCCTGTGCCCCCTCCTGCCTCTGCCCCCTCCAGCCTCTGCCCCCTCCAGCCTGTGCCCCTTCCAGCCTGTGCCCCCTCCAGCCTGTGCCCCTTCCAGCCTGTGCCCCCTCCAGCCTGTGCCCCCTCCAGCCTGTGCCCCCTCCAGCCTGTGCCCCCTCCAGCCTGTGCTCCCTTTAGCCTCTGCCCCCTCCAGCCTCTGCCCCCTCCAGCCTGTGCCCTGTGCCCCCTCCTGCCTGTGCCCCCTCCTGCCTGTGCCCCCTCCTGCCTGTGCCCCCTCCAGCCTGTGCCCCTTCCAGCCTGTGCCCCTTCCAGCCTGTGCCCCTTCCAGCCTGTGCCCCTTCCAGCCTGTGCCCCCTCCAGCCTGTGCCCCTTCCACCCTGTGCCCCTTCCAGCCTGTGCCCCCTCCAGCCTGTGCCCCCTCCAGCCTGTGCCTCCTCTAGCCTGTGCCCCCTCCAGCCTGTGCCCTGTGCACCCTCCAGCCTGTGTCCTGTGCCCACTCCAGCCTGTGCCCCCTCCAGCCTGTGCCCCCTCCAGCCTGTGTCCTGTGCCCCCTCCAGCCTGTGCCCCCTCCAGCCTGTGTCCTGTGCCCCCTCCAGCCTGTGCCCCCTCCAGCCTGTGTCCTGTGCCCCCTCCAGCCTGTGCCCCCTCCAGCCTGTGCCCCCTCCAGCCTGTGCCCCCTCCAGCCTGTGCCCTGTGCCCCCTCCAGCCTGTGCCCTGTGCCCCCTCCTGCCTGTGCCCCCTCCTGCCTGTGCCCCCTCCTGCCTCTGCCCCTCCAGCCTGTGCCCCTTCCAGCCTGTGCCCCCTCCAGCCTGTGCCCCTTCCAGCCTGTGCCCCTTCCAGCCTGTGCCCCTTCCAGCCTGTGCCTCCTCCAGCCTGTGCCCCCTCCAGCCTGAGCCCTGTGCCCCCTCCAGCCTGTGTCCTGTGCCCCCTCCAGCCTGTGCCCCCTCCAGCCTGTGTCCTGTGCCCCCTCCAGCCTGTGCCCCCTCCAGCCTGTGTCCTGTGCCCCCTCCAGCCTGTGCCCCCTCCAGCCTGTGCCCCCTCCAGCCTGTGCCCCCTCCAGCCTGTGCCCTGTGCCCCCTCCAGCCTGTGCCCTGTGCTCCCTCCAGCCTGTGCCCTGTGCTCCCTCCAGCCTGTGCCCTGTGCTCCCTCCAGCCTGTGCCCTGTGATCCCTCCAGCCTGTGCCCTCTGCCCCCTTCAGCCTGTGCCCCCTTCAGCCTGTGCCCCCTTCAGCCTGTGCCCCCTTCAGCCTGTGCCCCCTCCAGCCTGTGCCCCCTCCAGCCTGTCCTCCCTTTAGCCTCTGCCCCCTCCAGCCTCTGCCCCCTCCAGCCTGTGCCCCGTGCCCCCTCCAGCCTGTGCCCCCTCCTGCCTGTGCCCCCTCCTGCCTGTGCCCCCGCCTGCCTCTGCCCCCTCCAGCCTCTGCCCCCTCCAGCCTGTGCCCCTTCCAGCCTGTGCCCCCTCCAGCCTGTGCCCCCTCCAGCCTGTGCCCCTTCCAGCCTGTGCCCCTTCCAGCCTGTGCCCCCTCCAGCCTGTGCCCCCTCCAGCCGTCCTCTGCCCCCTCCAGCCGTCCTCTGCCCCCTCCAGCCGTCCTCTGCCCCCTCCAGCCGTCCTCTGCCCCCTCCAGCCGTCCCCTGCCCCCTCCAGCCTCCAGCCGTCCCCTGCCCCCTCCAGCCGTCCCCTGCCCCCTCCAGCCGTCCCCTGCCCCCTCCAGCCGTCCCCTGCCCTCTCCAGTCGTCCGGGGGTGGCCACATGTTGACTCAGGATCCAGGCGCCGGAGAAGACGCAGGGTCGGTGGTAAGTATAGCGGTATGTGTGTGTGTGTGTTGTGTGTGCGTGTGTGTGTGTTGTATGTATGTGCCACTCTGCCCACGGCGCTGCGCTGACCACTCTGCCCACGCCGCTGCGCTGACCACTCTGCCCACGCCGCTGTGCTGACCACACTGCCCACGCCGCTGCGCTGACCACACTGCCCACGCCGCTGCACTGACCACACTGCTCACGCCACTGCGCTGACCACTCTGCCTACGCCGCTGCGCTGACCAATCTCACCGCACTCACTGCTAACCACTGAGCCACCGCACTCACTGCTAACCACTGAGCCACCGCGCACAGTGCTAGCCATTGAGCCACCATATACTCTGCTACCCACAGAGCCGCCTGTATACACACAATTAATTTCACCGCACTACCCTAACTATTCGTAAATAAACTATATATGGATTCTAGACTACCCGATTCTTTAGAATCGGGCTGCCATCTAGTCTACTATATAATCGTCTACTTCTGTCTGTCTGTAAAGGAAATCCCGCTTCGCTGATTGGTCGCGCCCGGCCACCAGCGACCAATCAGCAACAGGCGTAGTCCGGCTGCAAATTGGCGCGGGATTTGAATCACGCACGCCACCGCTTCCGTCAGGAGATCAGTGGCGCTAGACGGTTAATCTCCTGTTGCATGAAAGTCAGCAGCGGCGCAATTTCATCTCCCGGCTGCTCGCAGCGAAAGTACCCTGACCGGCACTAGCGATCTCGCTCAGTGTGACACACAGCAGCAACCAGGACCCCGCTGTGTGATCGCTGATCGTGTCAGAATGACCTGGACCATTTTTTGATTGTAGGGTCCCCGCTGGGCAACATGCATTGCTGTGCTTGACAGGGACAACGACCAACGACCTCAATACTACGCACTAGAGTGACAGTGTCCCAATGACCGCCATATCGTTGCTGCATCACTAGTGAGATTGAGAGATTCTCTCATCTCTAATTATGTCTTATTACAATGTTGTGTAATTTCTCATTTTGCCGTAAGTTAAGTCCAGGGGTGTAACTACAACAAGTAAGTGCAGGGGTTGCAATCATACCTGGTCCCATGGGCCAACAGAAAAAAAACTAAGACTATTAAAAATGTGTAATTATTGGGGGCCCCATTGGAGCTTTTGCAACAGGGCCCGTAACCTTCAAGTCACGCCACTGTTTCAGTTGTAAGCCTAAAAATGGGAAATAATCAACAAATATCATCAACATTTACCACGAACCACGATCTTCCATATAAACCATTGCCTGTCCACGAGCAGCATCTTGAATGAGCCTCAAGACGTATTGAAATTGATTTAGCAAGACGAATGTCTTGATGATAGAGTGCAAGAAGCACAAATACACATGTAAGCAGTGCCTGACGGATGGGAATATATTATTTTTATGGCTCTGCAGAGTTATCCGTAAAACACTAAACAGTCTCCTTTACCATGTATCCACTGTATCAGGGCTGTCAGCCTCCATGATGGATTGATACAGCTCCCTCCTCTGGATTCAATATTGAAAAATGGGAAATCAACGCTTTGTGGATAAATGCTAATGATGGTCAACCATGGCGAAGATCAATAATGATCATAGTATTACTAAAATATACGCAATGTACAATGTATGGAGACGCTACTCTGATATTTATGACTGTGAAGGCTACTACTGACTGTCTAACATTTTTGATGCCAAAATTGATTTTGCTACTCAGGGACCATCAAGTCTCTGAACGCACCTGCTGGAAACTTTGCGGTGCACAAAGTGGTCTATGGGACATTTTTTGTTTCAGCATTGCTCAATTTTAAGATGCAATGCCCACTGTTCACCAACTCTTCCATTCCTCTAATCACAGGAACATGCTTCTCCAAGACTTACCCAGACATACACACACTGTACTTGGCTTGTGCATGTGTTAAGATGAGGGAATAAACCCTTGCCAGACTCATATGTTGAAATCCAACATGCCAACCATTTTTGCTTTGGAGAGAGTAAGGCTGAGCTCTCCCGGTAACCTTGGTGCTCAAGGGTCAAAAGAGTCAATAGTAAGATGTCAAAAGTAGGGGGTTTATTGACCGCCCAAGGGTCAATAAAAGGATCTTGAATTTTTTTCACCAAACATCGATTCCCATGTTTTGTGTGCCATGGTCTCTTTATCTGACCATTTTTGCCTAACATCTAATAATGCAAGAAGGATGCAAAACTGCAATATATATTGGAGAGTAGACTGATCACACTGATACCCCCTGAGTAAGAAGCTTTGAAACATCCGTTGGGGCCAGGGCGGAGGCCAGGTGCACACTCTAACACCATAGGTATGTGTTAATTTCATGGGAATGTATGCATCTAATTATGTCATGTGGACAAAATAAGCAGGCTGAAAGGTATCATCATGCCACCTCTAATTAATGGATTGAGATAGATAAGCTTAGCTCCAATTTAGGATAGTTTCGCACCTGTGGTGCGTCCAGATCAGGCTCAACTCGGGTACATCTGGATGCAGTCCTGCGTCTGCAAATGCATGTTGTGAAGGGGTTAAATATTTGCATCTTAGTTTAAAGCGTAACCGCCATTCAAATTTTTATTTCATAATAATGTACTGCAAGTGATTTTAATAAAGTTTCTAATATACTTCATTATAAAATTCTGGTTAAATCCATTCATAAACCTTCCATAAGGTATCCCCACTACACTGTGTGTGAAGCAGACATTTGTTCATTATCAGTCAGATCCATCTTCAGTGAATACGGGCATGTAAACCATATAACTGTAAGGGGCCTACACTGTGAGTGAGCTCCTGGCTGCAGCTAACGAGGTGACAAAGTATCAGATTACTTCAGGCTACAGCGCAGTTGTTAAGCAACATCAGAATGTAAGGATCCCTGAAAACTCCTCCTTCCTTAGCACAAGCTTTTGATCTGTCATCTGGCTCCACACAGTTCATGACACATGGCTCATGGCTCATGACACAGCTCAGCTTTTGATCTGTCATCTGGCTCTGTTAACCCCCTTCTCTGCTGACACATCACACTGCTCCCACGCCCACACAACCATAAAATGCAGTATTTAAAAGAGCACAAAAAAATGTGAGAAAATAAGTCACATGGCACAAATAGCATTATCTAAGCTGTTATGTGACCCATCATTAACAACCAGTGCAATATTGTTTATTGTTTTTTCCAATGAAATGACATTTACACTTTAAATGTAAAAAAATGCTTTGCAGTCTTTAAAAATGCATTGGTTAAATGCTAAATTGTTAATTCTGTTGTGTATAGGATAAAGCCGCCTACACAAATGCAAATGGGCTTTTGGTGCACGATATGTTCACGCACATCATAAACAGCGAGCTAACAGGCCCCTATGTTTACAAGTGTCATCAACAGCAAATCATGCTTAAGGCTTAGCACTCCATTAAATGGCAGCTAGTAGGTGGCCGATTCCCCATTAAGAATTCATGTTAACGCTGATGGTGATTCTCCCCAGTGATATAATCCAACATGGTATAAAGATTCATTGCCATTGCTAAGCATTGACTACTTAAAAGCCATTGCCGGGAAATCACGCTGTGACCTCTAGATGAGCGTGTAATGATCATTACGTAGAAGGCTCCTTCATTCTACGCTTACGCCGTCCATCTGCACCAAGTAGCACTCACTTATCATTCACCACAGCCCCGAGACTGGATTGATATACAGTAATTCAGATATTATCCTTGAGATATGAGCGCTACATCATTACAGACAATTTGGCACAAACAGGTGGCGTGCAGCACTCCAGCTGATTAGCATTCCTCCCGGTAAAATGGGCTATGGGCGTTGATTCATTTCAGATAGAAGTGCCGTTTAACGCATGAGCGCTCATTCAAAAATAATGATTCATTTCTTTCTTAAAGTCATCGTCGCGCAGCATTGAAAGTAAGAGTTTTTATTGGCAAGGCGCCATTAAATTTTGACAAAATGATACAAGCTAAACTGGCATAATAGAGACGAGTGGATTATACAACATTCAAAATTGCTTGTTCTTTCAGATTTTTCCAGGAAATTTGAAGTTATTCTCTCTGGATTTAATGTCCCTTATTATTCTGTGGGGTCTTGTCACGGATGTAACAAGAGACATAGACGAGGCTGTTGGGGCCATTCGCAGAAGGCCGTGGCATCTGGCCAAACAGCCAACACCCTGAATTAGGGTTCTGTCCCTTTAAGAATTATCTCTCTGCTTGGTGATAGCTGGAGGTCACTAGGACCCAGCTAGTCTCTTACCTGCCTACCTTTCAACTGTCTCTATTTATATCCCATGATGCATTGCAAGTGATAGCGTGTTTGGAGTTGGTGGTGTTTCCTGGCTCTGCAGTGCATCGTGGACTTGCTGTGTAGTTTACTGTCTAGATCTCCTTTCAGCTAAGTTTTTCTCCCTCTCCTATTTTCTTTGTTTCCCTAGTTCTTTTGTTTAGTTGTTACCTAGGTTGACTAGTGTCCACCCTGTCTGATCCTCAAGTAATCTTAGGCTACGTTCAGACACAGCATTTTTGTGAGGATCCGTTTTTGATGCAAAACTGCACCAAGAATGAATATTCACAGAACGCAGTGTTCTGTGTGTGAACAGCCAGCGCTTTTCTTGCTGCGATTTACTTACCTCGTCGTGCTCCCTTGGTGACCGCAGGCGGTGTCTTTTGATCTCCCGCAGGGCTGCAGCGAGCACTGGCTCTAGGACCCTGCAGCACCATGTGACCATTGACATCGCTCAGTCACATGGTGCTGTTTAAGGTCCTGCACAAAGTCCTACAGTGCCAGCAAGAGAAGCAATCACCGGGGGAATGCGGTGTGGTATGTAAAAAGTGCACTGAAAGAGGCGCAATCAATTGACAAAGTGCATCCGCAAAATCATGGACCATGTGAACAGATTTCAGCAAAAGCCAATGCTTTTGTTGGGATGTGTTATGGCGCTGCATCTCATTGCATTTACAAAGCCCTAAATAGTGCTGCGTAAATGCAGAAATACGCTAATGTAGCCTAAGTTAAGGGACAGACAGGGACAAGGTATCCTGATTGGTGACAGTTGTGGAGACTGTATAGGGTGGAGCCAGGTGTCAGAGCTAGTGTTTCTAGGGGTCAACATCAAACCTTTTGCCCATAGCTTCAATGACTCCTTTTCCCCCCTTGTTGTCCTGTCCTGGGTGTCTCCATACGCCCAGCGTGACAGGTCTGTCCAGACCTCAGTCCATAATAAACATTGGATGCAAAAAATAAATATTTATTCTCACCTTACTACTCATCTCTATGGTCTCTCCAATTCTTATTGCCACCTGTCCAGTTCTCATCACATCTTCTAATCATTAAAGCAAGCATTGAGATTTTTTTGGCCTTTCACGCTAGGACGGAAGATGCCACACCGCTATATATTGTGTTATGTAATACTGTACATCATAGGTATACAAATTATCACTTCAGTGAGGAAGTGGATGAACTCTAGCGCCACCTTTAGGTAGCTCCTCAAAGTCATAGTCAACTTTCTGACAAGCCTTTTAATATGACCAAGTATTTGTACCAGATCAGAACCCCAAACTACAGACGCTGCGTTTCGGGGTAACTGCCCCTCATCAGTGTAGTGTGTGGGATATTCTACTTTGGCTGTATGAGAGGCTATAGACGAGGTCTGGGGAATTCGCTATCTACATTATGGAGTGGAGTTTGCCTGCAACCATAAGAAGACAGTTAAGTAGATAAGAACATTTAAAGCCGCATCCCTGCTCTAGGAAATATGCAAATTGTCACTTCAGTAAGGAAGTGGATGAACTCTAGCGCCACCTTTAGGTAGCTCCTCATAGTCGACTTTGTAATCACTTAGGTAGCAGCCTTTCTACATCCTAAAGAGCATAAATTGGTTTACAAAGCCTCATGGCAAACTTTAGGATTGGGGCCAAAATCAAATCAAAGACACCTAAAGTCACCCCCAAAAAACAAACATTAAAGTGATTGTTCAGTTCTTGGATATCTCCTTCTTATTCCCCAAGTACTCCCCTTTAAAAATGTCTATACTCACCTCCAGTGCCGCCGCAGGTTAGTGATGTCGAAACTCCCATTCTCAGAATCAACGTGACATAGTTATGACACATGACCCCCATTACCAATCACCATCGACTTCCTTCTCCCTACCTTCAGATGGTTAAGTAATTAACAGGAAGTGAGCGCTGTGGATGCAACTCATTTCCTGTTAATTACGCCTGTGTCTGAAGGCAGGGAGTAGGAAGCTGGTGGTAATTGGTTGCGGGGCTCGTGTGTGATAACAATGCAATGTGGGCTCCGGGAATGTGAGCTCCGACATTGATGAATAGAGATGATCGAATCTACCAATATTTAAATTGGTTATTCAAATTTGACTGAGAAAAATCCCCAAATCTGATGCAAATTGAATCATTCTGAAGGGGATTAAAAATAAACATATATTCACTTCTCTCCATACCTATAGTGCTCCAGTCCTCTCATTGGTATCCCTTCTGTCCAGTCCTTATTCTGAGCCTCCGGCACTACTTTCCTTGTCTAGATCACATGGAGCACAACACAAGTCATTGACCTTAACGATTCGCATTGCATCTCTCATAAGGGCCCGTCACACGGGGCGAGATCGCCGCCGATTACATAGGCGACGTAGGGGCGTGGCCTATCAGCAGTGACATCGCCCCTATGTCGCCTCAAGTAAAGGGGCGATGTCGGCGCACATCACCCCATGTAACCGGCCGCCGGCGACCTGTCAGGCGATGGGAGCCATAGGCTCCCATTGTCCTGCATCGCCGCTGGGGTTTTCAGACACCCTAGAGGCGATGCCGCCTGACAGGTCGCCGACGCGGTGCTGGAGATGTTGCCCCGTGTAAATGGGGAACGGCAACGCTGTTGGGGCGCCAAAAACGTGCGGGCACCCGCCAGTCGCCGCCTACCTCTCCAGCCCCGTCGCCAAGTGTGACGGTACCTATAGTGATGAAAGATTTAGACATCAACAATAATAAGAAAGCCAAAAAACGAAATCCTCAGAATCGAGACCAGAACAGGTACGGGGTAGGGGGGGGAAGGAAGGCGGTGGATGAGGTCAAGGAAAGGTGTGCATACTAGTATAAACTTTCTTTTAGCCCCTAACTGTCCATTTTGATGGATTTATGCAAATCGATTCATCCAACACTAAGATTAATTATTATTCGAAGCGACCTACATATGTTTAGTTTTGTTTAAAATGTCTTATAGACGCTAACGTGGGCTGGTGGGAGTTTACACAAAAAAATACTTAGTCATCTATACTTATTTATCTTACCTATTAATTATTGTGGGAGGCAGAAGTGGAAATGTTTCATGTGTTTCGACATTTTCAAAACTTTAATTTCACACTTGAGTCATTCCGTTTAGACTTCTTATACTGCCTTAAAGAAAAAGACAATTTGTCCTTTTTTATTAAATAATTTTAATCCCCTGAAATAACCTTTAATTGAGTTTTTAAAGTCAATATCATCAAGGATTAAATAGTGTAATCCCATAATAATTCACCGCATTTTACTGATATAAGAATCAAGCCACGGTGAAGAGATGATAGATAAAGATAGAGGGATTTACTGGGATCTTAATAACAAAAATCAACACTAATGCTCTTGTTTTTATTACGTTTTTTTGCTTCTTAAGGTAGCACTACGTCGTCTAAGAATAGGATAAGTCAATGAGTCCTCGTAGAGCCAACATACTAGCAATGCAAACAGATGTGTTTTCGAACAGTCCTGAAAATACTTAATCAACTAAAGGTTGAATTCACTAGTTTTAGAAGTATTCACTTTTTCTTAAAGGAGCTTTCCATCCATTAATATCTAATAACTATTCTTAGATTACTGGGACATCTACCAATGATACCTCTGCCATTCGGTACACTGGAGAATGGAAGAAAAGACCAGGCTTCATTTACCCACACAAACCAATGAGAGTCAATCCAGTGATACTTGAAACACGTTATTTTTCCAATGCGTTTCATAGCAGGACCTGCTCCTTCGTCCGGGCTAGCCCTGAGGAAGTAGCAGGTCCTGCTACGATATGCGTTGGCAAAATAAAGTGTTTCAAGTATCACTGGATTGACTCTCATTGGTTTGTGTGGGTAAACGAAGCCTGGCCTTTTCTTCCATTCTTCATCGTATCAGTGAGACATCAGCAGCGGCCATTGTCTCCCATGCACATTCAGTTGGTTGTGACTCGCACAACCTGAAAAGGTGAGTCAAACTAATTAGGGGCATTATTCCTGTTTTTAGAAAGATAAAACCCTATGTGTGCTCCCCTCCTCTCATTCAGTACAATGGAGAACCTCAGTCCTCCAACTTTCCCCAACTAAATGTTGAATTCTTGTCTGGACCTACTTCAACAACGTCTGAGCTGCATTTACAATGAGGACAGTGCCGATGAAGGGTACAAAAATGTTAGCACCGCTGGGAGATGCTTAGGTGGTCCAGCCACACAAACCTGGTGTGTCTGGGATACATGCTGGGGAGCTACTCACTAGATGTAATTAGTTTCCTGCAGTTATCTTTGGTTAGCGCCACAACCTTTTTAAATTCTCATTTACCAGTTATAGGTTTATTCTTACCCTGGTTAATTCACTAGTTTCTGCTTGGTAGATTTCCTTTGCTGAAGCCTGGACTGACTTTATCCTCTGTGTGTCTGACATTTCTGCCTTTTACTTCATCCTCCTTGCTCAGATCTTGGCTATCACCTGACCTCCTCCTTGGACTTCTGACTTTGTCCTACAAGAGCCTTTTCTTATTTTGACCGGAATTCCCAACCCACCTCTCACAGCTTTCTCCACCTACCAGCAGCTACTCCTTGGAAACAAGTCAGGATACAATGTGGGAAGACCAGCTCCCTATCCATTGAGTTAAATAGTGAAAGTGAGTGTTTTTCTTCGACCTATTAGGTGCAGTGGCTTGCACAAAGTGTTAATTGAAAAGGTTAGGGATGAGCAAGTATAGTCGCTACTATTAGCTACTTGCAGAATACAACAGTATTCGGGATACTCGTTACTCGGCGAGTTTACTCGTTACAAGTAGCGAGTACAATGCAAGTTATTGGGAAATGCGAATCATTTTCTGCTGGACTGTACAAAGTGGTCTGGGGACCTGAGGAAAAGACTAAAATGGATGCATGATTGCCGGTTGGCTTTTCTAAACGATCAGCTAATCTTGTACTATGTTCCGATTTGTCCTTCCATTGTTTCTGATTTGACTAATCCTGAAATGAAGTTTGCAAAATAACTAACATACAAGAAGACAAACAAAAAATCTGTGATCCTCAGTCAGGAGAGTGGACCCATTGAAGCACACTTGTGTATGAAACGGCCGTAGCCCCATCTGTAGTCCGTGTCCTCCTACATGCCCACCTGAATCCTTGTTGAAATAAAGTGCTTGAAGAAATACTTCTAGTGAGTGCAGCTTCAGTCCTTCTATCTTTGATGCTCTGTCAGGAGACACTTATACTATATGTGTCTATCTATGGCTACCTAGTGGTTGAGATGTGAATTGCAGCCTTTTTATGGTATATCCCAATGATGTATTGAATTTTTATTTCGAGAAAGAGTAAGGCTGGCTTCACACCACAGCAAGGTCCGGTCCGGGGCTGTCCAGGATGACCCAGACAGCCCCGGACCGGATCAGCACACAGAACCGGATGGGCCAAATGTGCCCTCCGGTCCTGTGTGCAGCTGGATGGCTGTAATTGCAGCCGCAGCTGCTGATTTTTCAAGACCGCGGGTAGCATGCAGCTAGCCGTGGTCCTGAAACAACAGCGGTGTGCAGCCGCCGGTATCCGGTTCCCGGATCCTCCCGGACCGGGGCACTCCGGCCCCATAGTAAAAGTTAAACAAGCGGTTTAAGCAGGCGCATTCTGCACGAGACGCAGCAAGGCTACAACACCTGGTTATGCTGGCAGCATAACCAGGACAGGTGAGCATCAACAATCCACCGACCCCCTTTCCCCCACTGACTCCTGATACTGCACCAGGAGCGCCCCTCTCTGTTTTTTATCACTCCGGCCCCATAGGCTCCCATGTTAGGGAGCGCCGGATTGCCCCGGATCTGGGAGAATCCGGCCGAATCCGGGATCCGGCAAATTAGGGAGATTTTTCTCCCCGGACACAAAAAGGATGCAAGCATCATTTTTGTGTCCGGAGAGAATAATCCGAATTCTCCCGGATTGTCCTGGAGTGATGAAACTGGATGGCAGAGAGCTGCCATCCGGCTCCATCCGGCCCCATAGGATACTATGGGGCCAAAAACCGGTCCGGGGCTGCCTGGTTTACACTGGACAGCCCCGGATCAAAAAAAACATGGTGTGAAGCCAGCCTAATCATTATCAAAGTTTAAAGAAACATAAGGCTGGACACAACTAATCCCAAAAACACTCTCAGAAAAAAAATAGGAATTTGCACCAAAAATGGTAGAACATTTTTCAGCGCCTTAGCCGTCAATGATATATGGCAACGAAGGTAATAAACATTCTATTAATATTCTTTGAAGCTTATCCGTTGGTTTATAGACTTACAATATAAACCTTAACTATTTCTGTCTGTGTTGGTAATTAAACAGTATTAAAACGATATTGAAACTAATTCTATTTGCATGGATCCCTCAAAGACATTTAACCTAGGCCACCTATAGATTGGGAGCTTTTATTGATGATTATATTCTTTAATACTACATGCCATTTTTGTGGTTTAATGTAGTGGCGGTGCATTATACGGGAACTAATAAAGTGTAAACATAAAGCATAATGTTTTTATTATACGATATGTAAATGCCCACTTTGGGCGCCAACAATTAGGTGGATCACGGTCTGAAGCAATGAGACTTTCATGCAAATGGATCACCCAGATATTATTAAAACATAAGAATGGAATATTGCGTTTTATAAGTTACACAGCCAAGGTTCCATTCCTTTGCTTCTTAGAATTAATAAGATGTGGGTCATGCTTCTATTCAAAGTGTTCACCGAGTAAAATGGTGCACATTAAAATGATTCATTATACCCTTCTGAAAAGAAATAAGTTCTAACACCCAAGTGACATGAATATTTCCTATGGAAATTCTATCCTTATCATTGGTGAGTAATGAGTAATAGCTTTCACTACGTATATTTATATTATACTTTGAGGAGTCAGGGTCACATTGGACCCCCGATGGGGAACAAAGGTCCCTCTAGGAGGCTAAAGTTCTGATAAACTAATGGTTACAACTATGACGGATTCCATTTGGCATGAGGTTAAGCTTTGGAAACAACCCTTCTTTGTTGAGTGGAATATTTTTATATCAAATTTCAATTAAAAAATGAATCCCCTAATGATGACATAGCCTGTTCTGTCAATATTATCCTCAAAGATTAAGTTGAACTTAAATTGAATCAGGATTTAACCACCTGTAAATCAGTGCAGCAGGTGATTGATGTGTGCAGCATGACATCACTATTTGGGGATTTTTATTCCTCCCCTGTGGGCTTGTCCTTCTGCTAGAAGCCAAACCACTCCCCCCGCCCTCTCATCTAGAATCATTCAGCGGGATGGGGCTTGGCTTACAGCAGAAAGACAAACCAACTGGGGAGGAATTAAAAAGAACCCAAACAGTGATGTCATGCTGCACACGTCGATCACCTGCTGCACTGATTTACAGGTGACTAAATCCAGGTGGTTGGTTCCCTTTAAAGGACTGTTGTTTAAATAGTCATGGGATATCTCAAGGATGTTCCATTCTGGTATTGGGTAGAGACGAGTTAAACAAACCTCAAAGTTTGGTATTCATACTGAACACAGACTTTACAAAATCAAATCAGTGTTTGAGTTCGGAGTTCAGGTGCTTTTCATATGCAAACATTGGCGCAAGCATTGCTGTGCTCGGGTACACTCGGTGCTCGGGCACACTCGGCACAGTGTGAGCCACTTGCAGTGTTTGAATGGCTGCACTGAGGGTAAAATCAGAGTTATCGGCTGTAGGGTGTACAAAAAAATAACAAAACCAACCCTCCCTCTCTTGCTGTTTGTGGGCAGAGAGCAGAACTGCCCAATCAGTGACTTCCAATGAGGTTTGGGTCAAGTTTGGGTTCAGAATAGAACTTTATAAAAACTCTGAACTCCAGAACCTGAACTTCCACGGGTCCTATCATCTCTAGAAGTGAGTATCATGCCAATGAAGACTTAACTAATCCTTAAAATGAAGGGGACAATTCTGGTGACTAGTAATAGTTTTCAAGGTCAGATTCTCAACAAATTATGAGATTATCTAATATTATGCTTTGTTTATGGGGGAAAAAAGAAGATAGGATGCAACTGATAATGTTTGATTACTGGGATACCACCAAAGACTAGAATGGGGTCCCAATGTAACACATTGTGATTGTGATGAAATTATACTGTACTTCTATTTTCCAATCCCTTAAAGGGGTTTTCCATCTCTGGGGAAATGTTTGTTAAGCACAACAGTCTGCTAAACTGCAACAGTGTTTAATGTACACTTTGCAGTTCGAGTGGTTGGACGGCACTCCGTATGTGATCCTTAATATATTGGCTGATCTATTTACCAAGTACTTGGGGTGTAACTACAATAGGTGCAGGGGTTGCGATCACACCCGGGCCCTGCAGCCTAGGGGGGGTGCCAAAAGTCCCTTTGACCTATTGAAAAAGACTAATGCTATTAAAGATTTGCAATAATTGGGGACCCCATTGGAGGTTTCGCATCGGGGCCCCTAGGCCTGAAGTAATACCACTGCCTAGTGCATAATTCACCTGCATACTACAAATAGTGCAATTATTGATCTATGTTTGTGTCTATTATGACTTGATGTTAATGTGCATGCATGGCTTATAACTAGCCTATCTTTTGCCTTCTGCTCAGAGTGATTGCATTATAAGCGCTTCAATATTGGCCATTGAATTAGGATAGATTTATCCATGACTTAAGATGTAATGTATCTATATTAGTCTATTTGTATTGTATATACAGTACATGGTTGGTTATTAGCTCCATTTAGTAGCTTGCCCTTTACAATAACACTATATATCTACCATACCTGGCTATATATTCACATTCAATCAGATATACTATGGTTGGCTACCATGTGTATATATTGTATTTCGGATTGTGCTGTTTGTATGCCCAACACTCAATGAATTTGCACCTACCCTGTGTCTGTTTATATAGGTTAATAAAAATCTATTTGTAAAATATCATATTTATGGTCGTTATCATACTTTTCCTTCTTTGTTTGTTTTAAACCCCAACAGTGTGTAATGTACACTTTGCCAGTTTGAGCGGTCGTCAAGTGTCCTTAAGTATGCGATCTGCTTAATTAACGGTTTTGTGCCGACTTGGTCTTATCCAGTTCTTTCAATGTTGTGTCTGCTTGCTGATGAGAGGCTTGTGGGCACATGGCCCTATGTGTTCAAATTGCATACTTATGGCCACTTGATGATGGTTCAAACTGGAACTGACAATGTGTACATTACACACTATTAGGATTTAGGAAGTCTGTGCAGGAACCATGGAGGTGCTGTGCAGGTAGGAACTTGGGCACTGACTCCAATAATACACATGGATCTGACTCACCACTCCAGCTGCTACCTTGTAACTACTGGGCGAACAGGCACAGTTTGTGAAGATCCTGCTCTGCAGGTAAGTTCCACAATAAGCCGACAGAAGAAGCCTTGGTAGCATTCCAAGTATCGGGACCAATAAATGTGCGTTTTCCATCCTGTCCCATCCCACTCTCTAAAGGTACCTTTACACGCCGCCACTGTGGCTAGCAACAGGTATCCACCGCACATGCACACGCACGTTTTTAAAGGTGGATACCGATCGCTGATGCCGCATATAGACGCCGCCATTGCGTTGTCAACTGAAGGTATCTTTGTTCCCCGGAAGTTCCGACAGATCCTGCGGCTTACTTCCCTGCTTTACACGCCGCTACCACAAAGGAATATGGGCGTACATCTTTCGCGCCGCACGCACATAGGCGTGGCAGAGTTGTGTATTCCGTGATGCTAACACGCTGATTGGACAACGCAATAGCGTCATGATTGGGCAGCCTGCGCAGGAAGGATGGCTAATACATGATGCCATTGCAATTGTGTAGTGTGAATGGTCAGCTCTTTAAATATGGCGCCCTGTGAAGGGACAGCCAATCGTAACACAGTAGCCCCCACCAATGATCGCTGATGGGGCGCGGTATCCATGACGCTGTGGCACGCCCCTGTGAAATCACTAGGCGACGCAACATCCATGCTTGTGCCCCGATTAGACGCCACTACCAGGGCAATTGTGCCTTTCTGTTGTCTTCGGTTTTTGAGCACGGCTGAGCAACAGGTATCTGAGTCAACTGCAGGACACAGGAAGGAATTTCCCTATTTACACGCCGCCATTTCATAGCAATTTCATGGCAACAGGCATAAATATCCCCAATGCCTGGCAGTTGCTACCTGTCAGTGGTGGCGTGTAAAGGGGCCTTAAGGCCATGTGGCCCGTGACTGTTTGTAACTGTGCAATAAAGCTTCAGTCACCTGGTCATGATACTTGGAATGCTGCTGTGTCTTCTTCTATTGGCTCATCTAGGAACACTAGTCTGTACAGTAACCAATAGGGTGCAGGTGCTTCAGCTGTGAGATTGACTTTACTTCCCCTATACCTGTATGAGTTTATACTGTATGTGCATAACAGATCTCCTCCCTATAAATCTGTAAAAAGTAAGAGAATCAACCCAAAGATGAATAAAAAGAGAGAGGACAGACAGGCTTCAAGTTCTACGGTCCCACATGGTTTGGGTAGGGCAGTGTTAACCAGCGACAGAAGAGGGTGTCCTCTGACTCTCCCCCCCCTGTTAATTTACACCTATTTATGGTTCCTATCTTGTGTATCACACTATAACAAATTATTAGTCCCATTATTAATACAATATAAGGTAAGTATTGGGGCTATTAGTTTTCATTGCATAATGGAGCAAATACATTGATACATATTTTTTACATATTTGAATCTTTTTCTTTGTCGCACCAAGAGTGATACATTATTCCCAGTGGACTTCATGTATCATAACATATGAGAGATGAAAAGTGGCCTTGTTTCCCACAGCCGCCAATCGAGACCCTGTCATGTTCCAAAATTAAAAGCTGTACAATATAAAGAATAATGTATCCTCTCAAAGTAAGAAGGATGTTTGATGTGACTTTGTACTGTTCTGCGTCCCACATAAAGGCCTTTCGTTTTATGCACTTTATAGTTTCACCGCCTCTTTGATGTTTCTAATATCTTATCCAGTATTGTATCAATCAGATCCTATATTTTCATCACATTAATAAACCTCAGAAATATCTATGGTGATGAAACAATATTATATCATGGATAGAGGCTAGGTAATGAATTTGCCAGGTTTGCCAACCCTTAGAGAACAATGGATGAATTCTTTCTAAGTATGTATATGACATAGAATCATAGAATGGTAGAGTTGGGCCATCGGGTCCATCTCCCTACGGTGCAGGTTTCCCTAAATCATCCCAGCTTTAGGTTTATCTAGCTTCTGCTAGAAGATTTCCATTGATGGAGAGCTCACAACCTCTCGTGGCAGCCGGTTCCACTCTCTGATTGCCCTCACTCTCAGAAAGTTTTTCTTAATGTGATATCTGTATCTCTTTCCTTTTAGTTTCATCTCTTTGCTTCTTGTACTTTCTTGTGCTAATGACTAATACCCGTTTCTGGAATATGCAAAATAAAATAGGGAAGAGGGGCGCTCTTGGGTGATACCTGGTGGTCCAACTAAAAACTAACCTGAACGGATTGTGCAACGTTGCAATACAATGATGAGCACCTCCAGTGTGTAGCGCACACCCTGAGATCTTGCCTAGCCGGGATCATGGAGATCAGTGGGTCGGGTGGTCTACAGGACATCACCAGAGGTCCTGTTCTAGGTTCTCATATTACCACTCAGCGCTGTAGCCCGTGCAGCACCCGCCACCTTACCCTCAGAGAGGGATAGAATGGGCAAAATATTAGGAAAGTAATGCGGTCTGATAGGGCACCAGGTACATCAAAGAATGGATAGTTTTAATTATTTGAACAAACCTTCTTTATTCTGTAAAACATCGACACATTTCGGCGGTTAACAGCCTTCATCAGGTACCCCGCTGAAAGACATTGCGATGTTTTAAAGAATAAAGGTTTGTTTAAATAATTATGACTAATTATAACTATATTTGATGTACCTGGCCTCCTATCAGACCACATTAATTTCCTATTATTCTAACATCAGTTTCTGACTTCCTGAAAGAAGAGATTTACATGGGACATTGGCCAACTTCTATGGGTTGCTATCTAGTCCCAATATGAAGAACCTGACTAACTAATGATATGGGGCACTGACTGACTGTTCTGGGTCACTGACTATCTTGTAGGGGATAGGATGATTGTGATATGGGACTGGCTGTCCATCTTATAAGGTCCTTGCTGTCTATGTCATGGGATCACTAAATCTGTGACATAAAACTGGAATGGTATCCACGGTCCGCGCTGCTGCTCTTTATCCAAGGAATCCACAAGAGGTTATTACCATCAAAAGTTCTTTATTTCATCACACCAACGCGTTTCGGTGCTGTCCCAGCACCTTCCTCAGGGCATGTTCATGAGGAAGGTGCTGGGACAGCACCGAAACGCGTTGGTGTGATGAAATAAAGAACTTTTGATGGTAATAACCTCTTGTGGATTCCTTGGATAAAGAGCAGCAGCGCGGACCGTGTATACCATTCCAGTTTTATCTCCTGATTTCCCGCGGTTTTGTGGCGTTGGTGGAGGTTCTGCAGCAGCTGCCTTATGCTTTTAAACTGGTTGTGGGTCTCACAACCATAAAAGGTGAGTGGATACACTTATAATCCACATAAGAACTATAGTGTCTGTTTGATAGGGCACAATCTGCGCCTCTTGTATCTCCCTTTTTTTCTAGTTAAATCTGTGACATGGGGTATTGACTGGATTTGTTTTGGCCACTGACTTCCTTCTGTGGTTCATTTATTGATTTGTTTTTGCAGTTCATTTACTGGCTGTCTCTTGGGCCAATTTTTTGCTAATAATGGGTCACTTACTGGCTGATTATGGGTCACTGACTAGCTGTGATACCAAGCACTGGCTGCTATACAAAGATCTTATGCATTATGTTACAATTATGACTGTTGTCTTAGGGGACACTGGTGTTACAGGGCACTCACTGGTCACTAACTGGCAGAGTTATGGGGCATTGGTTGTGTTACGGAACATTGACTTTGCTATCCGATGGGTCACTGACTATGTTGTGGTTGTGACCGGTTGTCTTCTGGGAAGCTAAGAGTGCTACAGGGCATTGACTGGTTGTCTCATGGAGCCACTTGCTATCTGTATTTTGGAACATTGACTTTCCTGATGGGTCATGGACTATGTTAAGGTTCTGACCAGTTGTCTTCTGATAAGCTAAGGGTGCTACAGGGTGTTGACTGATTGTCTCATGGAGCCACCGACTAGATGCATTATGAGGCACTGACTTTGCCATGTGGTGGGTCACTGACTCTGTTATGTTTCTGGCCAGTTGACTTACTATGGGTGTTACAGGTCATTGACTAAGTGTCTCATAGAGCCACCTACTAGTTGTATTATAGGGTGCTGACTTTGCAGTATGATGGGTCATTGATTGTTATAGTTTTGACTTTCTGTTGCGAGGCGTTGACTGAATGTCTTATTTAAGGCACTTATTGGCTATCTTAGGTCCATTATTGTTTTTTTATGGGTCACTACCTGACACTGTTGTAGGTCAATGATTGCCTAAAACACATAGGACAGAAATACCATGTGTGATCCCAACATATAATTATATGTTTGCTGTAAATGCATTTATCTTATCAATACTAGTCTTTGATGTATCACAATCTATTTTTTGAAAGCCGAGGACTGTGCAATAATGGCAGTATATACTCTATTATCAATGTGTCAAGTCTTCCTATATAATCTCACATGGACTGAACAGCTGTTTATGACTAGAGAGAGGAATACAACACTTGGAAGATTGGATTAGCACCTACGTCTATGTGATGCCCAGACACATACAGACCGGTGTCATCTCTAAAAACCCAACTATAAGATTCCATTATCGCAAACCTACAGGAATGCTCCAAACAACATGCATATGATATTAGCATGACGTGATCCACACCAGACATATAGATTCACTCATTAATTCTCATCAATGAGACACTTTTCTGGATGGATTTCCTTGAAATCAGCCTTGCACTTCAGGAGATACTGACGCTTATGATAACGTGTCACTACACCTCTCATCGCACATCTCTAATGCAAAGTACATGGTTTTATAGTATATAAAGAGGTCATTAAGAGGCACTTCGTAATGCAATGCAAAACATGACAAATTCACCTAGTAAATATGTAGTAGATCAAACAAAGAAAGGCAAAAGATTTTTCTCAGTTGTCCAAATATTGTTTTTAAAGGGATTGTCCGGTCTAAAATGGTCATTCTGCAGTCACTTGATGTGACTGCAGACTTATCAATCCTCCCATTGCCTGCACTGTATGCTGTGAGACTTCGCCAGTTCCTAAATTGGGAATGGACCACAATTACCGTATGTGATATGCAAATTCGTGGCCAGAATCCCACTAGTGGGTGCAACCTTGCTCAATACGTGACCTTCCACCATGGTTAGTCCTGGTAGGTATTTTGGTAGGAAATTAGAGATGATGGGGACCAGAGCTGCAGAGACTAAGGGTGCCGTCACACGTGGCGACGGCACCGCCGATGTTTTAGGGGACGTAGGGGCGTGGCCTATCGGCCCCGATATCACCCCTGCCTCGCCTAATGTAAAGGGGCGATATCGGTGCCTCTGAGTGCTCGCCTGGTTTCACATCAGTGATGTTAAAACAGGCGGCCGATCTGGGGTGATGTGTCCACATCGCCCCATGTAAACGGCCGCCGGCGACCTGACAGGCAATGGGAGCCATAGGCTCCCATTGTACTGCATCGCCGCTGGGAATTTGAGACATCCCAGCGGCGATGCCGCCTGTCAGCTCGCCGGGGCATCGCCGGAGGTGTCTCCCCATGTAAATGGGGGGTGGCGACGCTGGCGGGGAGCCAAAAATGTGCGTGCTCCTGCCAGTCGCCGCCAACATCTCCGGTGCCGTCGCCAGGTATGACGGCACCCTAAGACGCTGCTGTAGCTTGCACCACGGTTATAACTAGGTGAACATGGAGAAGTTTTATTCTGTAATGCACTAGGAGGTGGCATTCTGGAGGGCAATGAAAAGCATTGTGACTGACCATAGTACGGACTGTTTAGCTTAACTTTTGCAAACATTGTATTTGTCATTGATGTATTCCAGTTTGCAACGTAAGCCTGTGGCTTACCTTGGGGACAGCATAATGCAACATTGTGGTTGGCAGTGGGGATCTTCTTGTTTTCAATTTGAGTCATGGGCTTTCATTGTGGATGCCATTCTGGCCAACAGTGGTGGACATCGTGCCTTGCCATTGGAGGGTCTTATATGCTACTATAGCTTATATTATAAAAATGCTGTGCCTAGCACAGAAGGGATTCCAGTTTTCAATTGGAATCTATATATATAACTTTCATTTGGGGTACACCCTGGCATACATTGAGAGGCTTCTGTTTAATCATAGTAGCTATAATGGCAATATTGCAGGCTGACACATTGCCGCTTATACGTGGTATGTAAAAAAATGAAAAGAGAATGCGCCTAGGTGCAGATCATTAAGTAAGGTTATAATCCTTCAAACTCACTGCACTCACCTCTTTTAGTTGTGCAGACTCCGCACAACTAGAGATTCCAGCGTGGGTGAGCAGTGGGCAGATCACTGGGATGGTGAAAGGGGACGCAGCTGCTGTGTGGTTAGGTCAGCGTGGCAGTCTCCTCCAAGGGAAGTCACGTGATCCAGCCATGTGATGGAGTAGGGCGTTCCTTTCTGACATCAGCCCGGGTCCTGTCAGATCCTAAGAGCAGCTTCCCACCACTCTCCACAAAGGGAGATGAGAATGTGGATAAGAGTAGATAATGCGGAGTTATGGAGCACTAGCGCTGTCTTACTCAGGTGGGATAGAGAGCCAAAATAAAAAAACTCCTTATATATCATCATACACCAATGGGGTTGATTCTGTGGGTGTGACATCACCCAGGAAGTGTGTGATCCCACCTGAGGAAGACAGCGATGGATGTCGAAACGCGTTGTGGTGTGATAGAGAGTCTGCTCCATTATTTGAACAATGAATTAGGTTGGTATATCAAACTTCAATTATCCCAGTCCTGGTCTTTTTTCCTCTAGCGCTCCATAGCAAAGCATTTTCTACTCTTATCCACGCTTATACGTGGTAGACATTGCAGAAGTATTCCTTCTGGCGATGGAGAAACTAAGGCTTAAGCTACCTGGTCATTCTGGTAGGCTACTCTAGTGGACAATAAATGGCATTCTGATCGAAAATAAAGGGGTCTATAGCTTTTAATAGAGGTACTGTGGTAGCATAATTAACACACTATTGCTATTAGCGCTATATGGAGACAGGAATTGACTAGTACTCCATGGCAGTGCATATATAAGGAGTTGGATGGGCTGTTGCATTATCCCTGAAAACACCAATCATGTTTATGTAATGTTGAATTTCTGCAATGTATTCATACGGTATTAATTTCCCTGTGGGCTGCAGTACTAACTACCAGCCACAAGAGGTCACTTTCTTCCTCTTTACTCTTTAATATTTATTAGGCTCTTGTTTGGAAAGGACAGGCTTAATGCCTATTCAGCCAGAGAGAGGTAGGAGTGATTGGGACCAGTGTAAGGGAATTCCAGTTTGTGGGCCGTTAAGTGGAAACCTTTAGAAAGACGACTAGTGTTGGGTGTGTGGCAAAGACAAGGTGACAAGATCAACAAGGAACCTTTAGCGGTAACAGAGATTTACCATACAGGAAAGTGGGTGACACGTGCTCAACAGGGACTGTGATGGCCAGCTGTTAGGGGGACTTCGGGGAAGAAAAGGATCTGCCTAGCTGAGAACACAATAAAAGGGAAGTGGATCTTGTAGCGGCCCTTGTAAAAGATCAAAGCAAAGTAGTCTGTCTGCAGAGTTCTAAGAGTTAACATAGTGACCCGTGTGACCCTGCATCAGGAGCATGGACGTTCACCGTACCTGTTCTGCCTGTGTAATGTTCACAAGTAAAGTGACATCGCCCGAAGCCACTATGTATGTGAGTCTGCATATGGAGAAGAGAACTTTAAGTGTTCTACCTGCTATCCACTGTATCCTCACTTGTCCTTGAGTAAAGAGAACATTGTTTTTATCAACTTATCTGGTTCATGCATCCTAGGGACAAATGGGTCTGACATAATAAAGAATGCAA
>JARQOC010000011.1:18286585-18357605 GCA_033576535.1 Allobates femoralis
GAAGAGTTCAGAAATCAATATTTGGTGGAATAACCATGATTTGTAATCACAGCTTTCATGTGTCTTGGCCACTTTCCATCAATCTATCACACTGCTTTTGGGTGACCTTATTCCACTCCTGGCACAAACATTTAAGCAGTTCTTCTTTGTTTGATGTCTTGTGACGATCCATCTTTCTCTTGATTACATTCCAGATGTTTTCAATGGCGTTCAGGTCTGGAGATTGGGCTGACCATGACAGGGTCTTGATGTTGTGCTCCTTCATCCACACATTGATTAACCTGGCTGTGTGACATGGGGCATTGTATTGTTGGTAAAACAGTCCTCAGAGTTGGGGAACATTGCCTGAGCAGAAGGAAGCAAGTGTTTTTCAAGGATAACCTTGTATGCGGCTTGATTCATTTGTCCTTTGCAAAGATTAACCTGCCCAATTCCAGCCTTGCTGGAGCATCCCCAGATCATCCCCGATCCTCCACCAAATTTCACAGTGAGTGCAAGACACTGTGGCTTGTTCGCCTCTCCAGATTCCATCTAACCATTAGACGACCAGGTGTTGGGCAAAGCTGAAAATTAGACTCATCAGAGAAGATTACCTTACTCCAGTCCTCTATGGTCCAGTCCTTATGGTCTTTGGCAAACTTCAGCCAGGCTTCCCTTTGCTTCTCATTGATGAAAGGCTTTTATCTAGCTTTACATGACTTGAGCCCTGCCTCTAGGAGCCTGTTACAAACTGTTCTTGCCATGCACTTCACCCCAGCTGCCATTTGCCATTCCTTTTTTTGGTCAATTGTTCATCTTGGGGCATTCGAATGTGAGTGACATTTGAATAAGATGACGGTCATCCCAGTCAGTGGAGAGTCATTTTCGCCTCTGCTGGTGTGTAAGCATTGTTTGTCCCCAATATATGCAACTTGACCTTGTTGTAATAGACTGATGTCTTCGAGATGGAGGCAAATGGCGCTCACTGTATCCCTCTGCTAGTCAATACGGAATTGAAGCCCTTCTTTTCCTCACTCAAAACTTTTCTTTTCAGCCTGTGGCATGGTTAAAAGTTATTTTTTTCATTCAAATTACTTTTGGGCTTTCCTAGCACTTATTTGCCATCCAGCTTGTCCTATTGCAAGAGGATTGTGAAGACCACAGCAGTGTTTTGTTATACTTTCCCTCGTTAAATAAGGTATGGTTCAGGTGATCCCCTAATCAGAAGCACATTAAGTACAATGAGGTGGACTTTGGTTAGAATTCGACGGACACTGGAACGGAACGGCTCTCAGACATGTAGAGAAAACTGTGCAGTGGTCTATTAGGTTTTTGCCAGAGCTGTACAGTACAAACATAACCTTCCATTAAACATCAAATATTATTAAAAAAAAAAACCATTTAATTCCAAAGCCTAATTTATTCTTTGATCTTAAATGGATTTTTTACCAATAAGCCAGATAATTCTGTTTAAATCTATTTGTAAATAGAGATAAAATGTCATCCTAACTATTAGCTCATACCTGCCACTTCGAGTTCTGAGAAAACTTTAGTATTCTTCTGAGTGAGGTCGGGCCAAAATAACCTAGAAAATGATTCCTGTGATCCTCGTAATAAAAATAAGAAGCCTGACATCATTGTAAATGGGTGCGGAATAAAAGGAACATTCTTTAAAAAGTAAATTGAAGCTGAGTATAAATTTCATGGCTTCTCTTCCTCGTACTTTCTACAAAAATATAATAAATTCCTTGGAAGAAAATATACTTTAAAACACATTTCAAGGTCATTATTTAATAAAGTAATCATAACTCGCAGCTTCAATCGAAAATCCTCCGCCGGTTGAATGCGCGATGGGAGGTGAAAAAGGAAACCTGCTGGAAATGGGGATTGTGAGTTGACGGATGTAGCGATGTAGAGTGAAAGGATCACAAATGTTCCACTAAAACCATCGTAAAACTACCGAGTAGAAAATTATTTTCAGGATTTAAAGTGTCCTTGTGTTTTCAACATATAGAAACTATAGTCACAAATCTCAGATATCGTGTTCTCAAAGCAGATCATTCCCCAAAGACTCACTGGAAGTCTACAAAGTAACCATTGACGGAAGTGGAGGCGGCTATGCATCAACTGTAAGGAAACCGGTAAAAGGCGCCAATATGTCACCGCAGGTTTAAAGTGAAGAAGAGACTAATCCAGAAAATTGTCAAGTGTTTGGGCTACGTGATGCCATCCTGCTACATTGTGACTTAGTCACTTGTCAGGGGTGACTATAAGGGACGAAGGGGTAGGGAAGAAGGATGGCAGTAATGGACTAAAGGCATTGAGGGGAACTAGTCTGACACTTAGACTGGGGGTAACTAGCTGACCCTGTTCCCAGATGTTCTACTAAAGTTGAGGATGTCTGGGCTGCCACCCTTGCCCTGATCCTGACCAGTCCTAGACTAGACTATAGAAACTATAGTCACATATCTCACATATCATTTTCTCAACCTGCTGGAAATGGGGATTGTGAGTTGACGGATGTAGATCATTCCCAAAACACTCACTGGAAGTCTACAAAGTAACCATTGACAGAAGTGGAGGCGGCTATATATCAACTGTAAGGAAATCGGTAAAAGGCACCAATATGTCACCGCAGGTTTAAAGTAAAGAAGAGACTAATCCTGAAAATTGTCAAGTGTTTGGGTTACATGATGCCATCCTGCCTCATTGTGACTTAGTCACTTGTCATGGGTGGCTATAATGGACGAAGAGGTATGTATGGAAGCATGATGGCAGTGATGGACTAAAGGCATTTAGTGGAACTAGTCTGACCCTTAGACTGGGGGTAACTAGCTGACCCGGTTCCCAGATGTTCCTCAAAAGTTGAGGATGTCTGGGCTGCCACCCTTACCCTGATCCTGACCAGTCCTAGACTAGACTATAAAAGCTATAGTCACATATCTCATATATCATTTTCTCAAAGCAGATCATTCCCTAAAGACTCACTGGAAGTCTTTACCATTGACAAAAGTGGAGGTGGCTATGTATCAACTGTAAGGAAACCGGTAAAAGGTGCCAATATGTCACTGCAGGTTTAAAGTAGAGAAGAGACTAATCCTGAAAGTTGTCAGATGTTTGGGTTGCATGATGCCGTTTTGCTACATTGTGAGTTAGTAATTTTTTGTCATGGGTGGCTATAACAAACGAAGGGGTATGGAAGCAGAATGGCAGTGATGGGCTAAAGACCATCAGGGGAACTAAAAATCTGTGAAAGAAAGAATGCGCATATAATGTCTTATCTCAATTAAACACTTTCACTTGTCGATGTGGAATTGCTCACCTTTAGCAGTTGTGAAACCCACAACTGGTAGAATAGCGTACAAGCAGCTGCTGCAGGGACCGCACTCTCAACGGTGACCGTGGTCGTGATGTAGATTCTTGGACAAAGTGCTTCGGTGTCCGCGCTGCTGCTCCGAGACCAAAGAAACACAGACACAGGAATGTCTGGTACAGCTACAGCCTTTATTTTCCGACGCGTTTCGGAGCCTCCTCCCGAGCTCCTTCCTCAGGGAAGGAGCTCGGGAGGAGGCTCCGAAACGCATCAGAAAATAAAGGCTGTAGCTGTACCAGACATTCCTGTGTCTGTGTTTCTTTGGTCTCGGAGCAGCAGCGCGGACACCGAAGCACTTTGTCCAAGAATCTACATCAGGGGAACTAGTCTGACCCTTGGACTGGGGGTCCCTAGCTGACCCTGTTCCCAGATGTACCTCTAAAGGTAAAGGATGTCTGGGCCGTCACCCTTACCCTGCTCCTGACCAGTCCTACACTAGACTATGGAAACTTTAGTCACAAATCTCAAATATTGTGTTCTCAAAGCAGATTATTCCCCAAAGACTCACTGAAAGTCTTCAAAGTAACCCCTGACAGAAGTGGAGGTGGCCATGTAGCAACTGTAAGGAAACTGTTAAAAGGTGCCGGTATATCACTGCAGGTTTAAAGTAAAGAAGAGACTAATCCTGAAAGTTGTCAGATGTTTGGGCTGCATAATGCCGTTTTGCTACATTGTGACTTAGTAATTTTTTGTCATGGGTGGCTATAACAGACGAAGGGGTATGGAAGCAGGATGGCAGTGATGGGCTAAAGGCCATCAGGGGAACTAGTCTGACCCTTAGACTGGGGGTCCCTAGCTGACCCTGTTCCCAGATTTACCTCTAAAGGTGTTTTTGTCTGGGCCGCCACCCTTGCCCTGTTTCTGACCTGTCGTAGACTAAACTATAGAAACTATAGTCACAAACCTCAGATATCATGTTCTCTAAGCAAATCATTTCCCAAAGTCTCACTGGAAGTCTACAAAGTAACCATTGAAGGAAGTGGATGCAGCCATGTATCAACTGTAGGGAAACCGGTAAAAAGCGCCAATATGTCTTGCAGATTTAAAATAAAGAATAGACTAATCCTGAAAGATGTCATATGTTTGGGCTACATGGTGATATTTTGCTATATTGTTACCTAGTCACTTGTACAACCTAAATTGTTGTTATAATTAAAAAACATTTTGAACAAAATCTTATAAGTTAAAGTAAACACGTCAATTCTCAGGACAAACTACATACACTAATAAATAGCTTTTTTAACTTTGATAATGTATTACGCAATACTTTATCCACCAAGCCTGACAGCTCCTCAGTGTCCCTCTGCTCCTGCGGAGATTTTACACTGCTCAGAACAAGCTGCAGATGTGTGAGTTTATGTTGGCAGACAATGGTGTAACTTGAAGCTCATGGGCTCCAACGGGGCCCCAAATTATTGTAAATCTTTATTATCATTAATCTTTTTCTATAGGCCAAGGGAACTTTTGGGGTCCCCTAAGCTCCAGGGCCTGAGTGCAATTGCAACAACTGTATTATTGTAGTTAACACCCCTGTTGGCATAGACTGAATACTTGTGAAGTTATAATTTGATCTCCCAGTCTTTAAGTGGATTCCTTGAATGCTCATTTTATATTATCAGGATTATACAGCCATTTTGACATGAATTTTCATAGTAAGTACACTTGCGTTATCATGTCTATCAGATCTACGAATAATGAATGATGTCTTAACTCTGAAATTTTTAATTGAGCACACTACTAAACAGCAGTTACGAACAGTAAGCAGATGAGGATGGACCTACTCAGTGACAGGCTGAGCCGGGTGGCAGGGAGGCATTTGCCCCTCAGGCCGGTTGCTCAGTCAGGGCCCGCTCGCCCACCTCACAGCGTGTATTGTTAGTACTAGAAAAATCATTGGCGGGCTGAGCCAGAGTGGCAGGGAGGCATTTGCCCCCAGGCCGGTTGCTTAGTTAGGGCCACCACCCACCTCACAGCGTGTATTGTTAGTACTAGTAACACCTACTTAAAGAGGTTTTCCACTACTAATGTAATATCTCCTTTTTTTTGTTCTTGCTCTTCCTAACGCTTTCCAAATATATTTCTGCTATCTACTCTGCTCCTGTAAATATATATCTAAGAGACTCATAAATAACTTTAGTGTTGTTGTAGCTTTGATCCGTCTGGACTGAAGACTTGAACTTGGACCAACTGAACAGGGTATGGGAGCTAAGAGGAGAATGAATTGTGATCTGAGTGCGGTTCCAGACTGCTGATACTCACAGAGAGACACCCTCACCCCCACTAGTGATGTGCCCTGCTCAGTTGGTCTGATTCCGGTCAGCAGCCAGAAGGATCAGAGCTATAACAATGATAAAAGTATTTAGATTCCCCGGACCGTGGATAGGTCGGCACTGGTCTCCTCCTGCTGTCTGTGTCGCCGCTCCTTCAGGCGCCTCCTGAGGTGTCCCCTGAAGGGTCCTTCTCTGTCTCTCTCCACAGACGTTCTGCCTCTCTGCTTCCCGTGCTCACACTGCTGTAGCCTGAAACTCCTCCCACCAGGGTCTCTCAGCAAAGGATTTAACCCTGTTGTCCCATGCTCTAGAGTGTGTGGATGCAGGATAAAAGCCTCAGGTTGACGTTACACTCCCCAATGACAGGAATACTGCGCACTCAGTCATGGGTGCAGTACCCCTACTGTGGCGCACTGACCAGTGGGGCACCACAATATACAAACACTAATTTCTCTCTTTTCAACATTATACACAATAGAATGACATCTATCTGAAGACGATATTGTAGCTGACAACTTTCTACAAGTTTATATCGGTTGTATGCCACATACAACCCAAGCAAGTGAGCAATGTCCTCGCCTCTTGCTCCCTTACGATGTTCATTGTTAAAAATTCTTAATGTGCTCATCTCATTCATTCCATTAAAAAAGTAGAATATAGGAACCTCAGCAACTCAGCCATAAAGTGGAAACAAAATAAAGTTACAGTGACGTCCTCGAATGCTGAAGAACAGAGGTCATGAGAGACACCAATGTTCTACTGACTTCATAACCGCAGAACCCAAACCTCCACTGTCAGTAACCTAAGTACATCAACTACTGTATGTGCAAGGATCTTCATGGATTTCCATATCAGAACAGCTGCATGCAGTCTCAAGCACAATCCCAAGCATCGGATGCAGTGCAACAAAGCTGCCACCACTGGACTCTGGAGGAATGGTGTTCTAGACAGTGATGGACAACACTTTGACATCAGATGGAAGGGTCTGTGTTTGGTGAATGAAGAAGAACATTACCCATCTGACTGCTATGTACCCACTGCACAGTTTGGTGGAGGGAAATCTTTATGCTTCAGTACAGGACAGTTGTAGCTTCCAGCTTTCTGTGAACAGTTGGGGGAGAGGCATTTTATGTTCCCTATATGACTGTTCCTAATGGACAAGGCCCATAATAAAGACATGGTTGGGGAAGTTTGGAATGAAAAAAGATGACCGGCCGCAGAGCCTGGACCTCAACCCCTTCCAACACCTTTGGGATGAATTATAAAGAAGATTGTGAGCCCGACCTCAACCCAACATCAGTAAATGAATGGGAAAATATTCCCACGGAAACCTCCAAAATCTTGAAAAAATCGTTCTCAGAAAAATGGAAACAGAGATGAGCTAAAATGTTTGAGAATGTTGTAAAATAGGCCTGACATTTCACAAAAAAAATCTTAATTCCCTTTGATCTGAATTTTTCTGATTAATTGAGGAAAATGCGTTCTTGCCCTATCGGCATCTTCGGCTCTCCCTATTATCTCCTCAAATGTCACAGTGTCACAGCATGCATTGACCTAGGTGTTGACATATGACATGATTTCTGAAAAGTACTAATTAGTGAGAGCACTTGCCACTGCTCAACACTCGATCAAGCATTGGGGGGGCTCGAATATGCTCATTACTTGGTCAAGTTATCATGGATGCTTGGGAACGCTCTTTGGTCCATAGAGTATCGCATCGCAGGTGCTCAAATGTCTAGTTTGTAAAAGATCAAAAACAAAGAGTAAATGATGGAAGCCCACACCCCAGTGAGAGCCACTTGCAGTCTCTGAATTGCTCTCACTGGGGTAAAAACAATATGACTGAATTCCGTGTGTAGAAAAAAAAAACAGCCCATCCTCCCCTGGAAATTTATGGCTGGTTGTTTGTGGGTGGAGAGCCGGACGGCTCAATAATTGACTTCCATTATACTTATTACTTAACTTGAGCCCGTCAGAGCATCCACCCTGCTTCTTTTAAGTATAGAGCACTCATGCATTTTAGTGCTTGCTCAACACCACTAAAAACTGTAATCACAATGGTACATACTGTTCTTAATAAAGACTATTTCAACATTCTTACTTTATTTGCAAAATTAGGCTACTTTTTAAATAGTCTTCATTAAATAAAAAGTCCTTCAATTTTGCTGCCACTATAGCTAGTAGGTCAGCAAAATCTCACACAACCGTGAGAATAGTGCTCCTGGCTCTTATGGCTCTCACTGATCATCTCCATTGCCTAAGTGTAAGGGTGCCTTCACACTGTGGCGCAGTGGCGTAACTTCAGGCCTCGGGGCCCCGATGCGAAAGCTCCAATGGGGCCCCCAATTATTGCAAATCTTTAATAGTATTAGTCTTTTTCTATGGGCCAAAGGGACGTTTGGGGCCCCCCTAGGCTGCAGGGCCCGGGTGCGATCGCAACCCCTGCACCTATTGTAGTTACGCCCCTGCTGCGGCGTGATCCGGTCTGGGGCTGTCCGGGATGACCCTGACAGCCGCAGACTGGATCATCACCCAGAACCGGAGGGCTAATATGCCCTCCAGGCCGGTGGGCAGCCGCACGCAGTTCCCGCTGATGATAAGTCAGGACCGCGGCGCCGGGGTCCTGACCTGTCAGCGGCTGCAGCTGCATGCGGCTGCACACCGGACTGGAGGGCATATTAGCCCTCCGGTTCTGGGTGATGATCCAGTCCACGGCTGTCAGGGTCATCCCGGACAGCCCCGAACCAGATCACGCCGCAGTGTGACGGCACCCTTAGAGATGGGTGCAGGAAGGAGGAGATGATTTTACCACAATAATCTATTAGTATTAAGGGTGGGAATCATTGTGAGCGTTCAGAGAACAGCTGGCTCAAGTCGTAGATAATGAGGAAAGTATGCGGTCCTTTGTGAGCTGTCAAAGGGTAAATTAGTCCAAGAATGCAGCCATGCTGATACATAAGGCTGCTTTCACATCACGGAATTTTCAGATCCGATGCTGTCCGTTCAAAATCGGACAGCATCGGATCCGAATTTGGCCTCCATGCAGCCCTATAGGCATCGGACCGAATCGATTGTGCACTAAATGCCATCCGATTTGGTCCGATCCGATTCTGTCCGATTTTATTATCGGTGCAAAAATCGGAGCTTGCTCCGATTTTTGCACCGAAAATAAAATCTGACAGATTCGGATCGGACCAAATCGGATGGCATTTAGTGCACATCCGATTAAGTCCGATCCCTATAACATGGGGCCCTATGGAGAAGGGTCCGAGGAAACATCTGATGTCTCCTCGGACCCCGTTTTACTGTACTGAGCATGCTCAGTACAGTAAAACTGCTCCTAACTAGGAGCACAAGGGTTAAAAAAAAAAAAAAAAGGTTATTCTCACCTCTCCACGAGCCCCCGCCATCTTCCGCCATCTTCTTGAAGGCTCCCGGTGGCTCCCGCAGGCTGCCGGTGTCAGCAGAGGGCTTCCTCTGCCTTATAGGACCTGCGGTGATGTCACAGTCATGTGACCGCAGGTTACCATGGTGAACCCGCGGTCACGTGACTGTGACATCACCGCAGGTCCTATAAGGCAGAGGAAGCCCTCTGCTGACACCGGCAGCCTGCGGGAGCCACCGGGAGCCTCCAAGAAGACGGCGGGGGCTCGTGGAGAGGTGAGAATAACCTTTTTTTTTTTCTTTTTTTCACCCCGCAGGGAGCGATTTTATGCCGGAATCGGGTGCCTATTTGGCACCCGATTCCAGGCATCAGAAGGGAGCCGATGCTGTCCGATTTATATCGGACAGCATCGGCTCCCTTCAAATCGTTATGTGAAAGTAGCCTAAGAGCTAGTGAGGGTGGGATCATCCTGGGCATATACTGATAGGGTACAAACCACAAGAGAAAAGTCTGAAATTGCAATCAATCTAGTTGCAAACTTTGTATTAGTGGGTATGAAAATGATAGAAGGTATGAAATTGCACATTGATATTCATCTGATGTAGGGGATGGTCAGGCATTGGATTACAAGGGTTTCTTATTTACCCCAATTGTGGCGCACATCACCTCCAAGGAGTCTTCTTGGCATCAGATCAATATAGAAAAGTAAAGACAACATCTCACCGGTTGGTGATTCAAACCAATCTTCTGCAGTGTTTCGATACTATATGGATCGTGTTTAAATTTGATAAAGATCCGTATAAGATCGAAATGTTGCAGGGGGGGAATAAAAGATTGAATCACCACCCCTTGGGATGTTGTCTTTACTTTTCTATACTGAACTTGCAACTTGGCAAAACCACATAAGGGAAAATCATTTTTCCAAGTCAACGATGTTCTTGTTCTTTAAATATTAAAAATACATAAACAACTAATGATCAAAGTCAATATCCGATATATTTAAAAAAAAGGGAAAAAAGATACAATCAACCCCCTAAAACTAAATGACTGAAATCCACATCCAATGCATAGAAAACTCTTTTTCCTTTCCAGCATTAATCATCTCTCTGCCTTCTTGTCTATAGGATTTCGTTAGCTTTGGCAGCAATAAACCTGACTCAGATCATTCATTGTAAACACTGCTGAATCCAAATAGATTCACCATGTGACTTTTGCCGGTGCCAAATCCTACATGTGTGGGCTTATTGTTTGGGTGGCTCGAGGAAGCTTAGGAGCTAAAAAAAAAGGAGAATAAATTGACTTTCCACCACTGGAGAGATGAACTCGGAAGCTTACAATTGTAAATTCAGCTAAGTTTTCTAAAACCACCCTGTATTGCTTCCAAGCCGCATATTCAATGTCAGAATGTAATCTCCTTCTTGTAGATGGGGTTATCAGGGGTACCTGAGAAGTGAGAGGTGTCTGCAACCGGACTAGGCAATCTGATGCATTCTGTCGAATAAGAAGATTAAATGTATCAATATGCACTGGGGAGTAAAATGCAAAATCAGAGAGCAATTGATGCCATACAAGAATTCACTCAGCGGTGACCACGGAAAGAAAGCAATAATACAAAAGGGATAGTCTTCAATTACACATCATAGGTTTTGAGCAATACTTGCAAAATCTGTAGTGTTGACGAGACCGGTATAAATACACTAAGAATATGCCTTTACAGGGAATTGTTTTTCTTCGCAGATCAACAGCGCCATCTTTGACTGTAGGTTGTGTCTGGTATTGCGGATCATCGCTATTTAGACAAGTATAATTATGTGGCACCCCACTCCACGGTTCGGTTGCCACAATAAACACCTGGAGCAGGGAAGGATTTCCACATCAGGTAAACTTACACAAAACCCCGTCCACCCCAGACCTGAAGGGGGAGCTCTGCTTGCCGACTTCAGGCAAGGTCCACTATAAATTCAGGCCCGGGGGAGGAGTTTGGCAGTTCAGTACAGAGCAGTACTGAGGAAGACACATGGTGAACGGAGCCACGATAGGCCTGTGCCAGTGAGGAAGCCTAGCCAGTGTGAGGGACCCAAGAGTGAGGGCGAGTTCACCAGGGGGAGCACAGTCGAGCCAGTTCGCCCCAGAAGAGCTACGTCGACAGACCAGACACTGAAGTCCGAGACTGCACAGGTCCCGTCAGCCCAGCAGTAAAGACTGGAGACCAGGGAGGCTTCAAGTCTCCTGGTGCAGTATTTGGGGCATAGCCACCTAGCAGAGCCCAGGACCGCAGTGGATACAGCGGTGGCCGCAGCAGAGCCTGCCATACATGTAAGGGCTACAGAATGGGGTCAGGGTCTAGCTTCAGAAAGCCCAGGAGGAATAGTGTAAAATGGAGGCCTAATAACTCATCGGATGTAAAGATTCCAAACTGCTTCTGGACCACCCGGACTGTACCCTGGACTTAATATTGAACATCAATATCAGTAAAGGTACGAGAACAACAACTCTGTGTGTGTGACTGTTATTGCGGCCCTGATCCTATTTCCTCCATAGACTGTTCCCTAAATCCCATCATCCACTACTGCTCCAGGGATCTCATTCCACCTACGGGGAGCAAAACAAGGTTGCTGCTTTACCATCACCCCGGAAGTCTGTCCCACAGCTCCGGTAACCTTACCGTAGCTGTAGGTGGTGTCACGAGACACTATTTCTACCATTTTATTGACTGTTCCCCTTTTTCAGCGACCACCAGGGTCACTGAACCGGGCAACAGGCCCCGTGATATCCCCAACTAAATCAACGCCCGGAACCAGGTACCCCACGGCCTTGGGTGGGTCAATAGCATTGCTCAACACAAAGAAGACAAAGATATTGACTACTACCAGGCACAAACAGGTCACATATGAGATGGACGGCGACAAACTGGAAATTGTAAAGGACTTCACCCTACTCCGATCAATGATCATTCAAGATGCAGCAATGACACCGAAAGTCAATACGAGAAAAGCTATGGGAAAATCAACAATGAAGTCACTGATCAAGGTTTTCACATCAAGGAACATTTCACTGGTGATGAAGACACGGCTCGTACATAGTCTGCTCTATTCTGTAGTAACATTTCACTGGTGATGAAGACACGGCTCGTGCATAGTCTGGTCTATTCTGTTGTAACATATAGAAGTGACACCTGGACAATAAAGGAATAAGACAGAAGAAGAATGAACACCTCCCTAATGTGGAGCTGGAGAAGGAGGTTATCAATACCATGGATGGCAAGAAGAACTAACACATCAATTCTGGAACAAATCAGGCCAGACATGTCACTGGAGGGAAGGATCACCAAGATATGACTTGTCTATACATCCAACGAAGAGCAATCACTGGAGAAAGACATCATGGTCAGAAGAATAGAAAGAACAAGGTGAAGAGGAAGACCAGCAACATGATGGCTTAATATCTCCGAAGAAACCTGAAGATTCACCTGATTCAGAATCTTCAGAAAATGAAGAACTGGATTCTGGCAAAGACATTCACACTGGTCGCAACCAGACCCAGTTTTTTTCAAAGCTCAAATTAAATCATTTAGTCAGGATCTTGGAATGTGGACCTTTCTAAACATTCTGTAGAATTTTAGGCTTTAGACTACAGGAAAAACTTACTAGCTCCTGCATAACCAACCCATGACTTACCTACTTTGGACATAATTACAAAGAGAGCAATCACTGGAGAAGGACACCATGGCCAGAAGAAAGAAGGAACAAGTCGAAGAGGAAAACCAGCAACCGATAGCTTTATATAATCAAGATAATGGCAGAGAAGACCCTGCTGGATGTATCTAGGCTTGGAAAAGAACCTGTGGACCTATCTAGGCTTTGAGAAGACCCTGGTGGACTTATCTAAGCTAGGAGAAGATCCTAGTGGACCTATCTAGCTTGAGAGACCCTGTGACCTATCTAGGCTTGGAGAAGATCCTAGTGACCTATTAGGTTGGAAAAGACACTCGGTGGATCTACTAGGCTTGGAGAAGATCCTAGTGGACTTATCTAGGCTTGGAGGAGACTGTGGTGGACCTATCTAGGCTGCACAAGATTGATCTTCTTACAGGGCATTCATCCATCAAGTCGCCATAGCTCAAGAGCAAGCTAATTGTTGGTAAATAATAATAAAAAATAAATTGCGGGGAAAAATGGATGGTGGATTCGGTCAGGAAACACCAGTGGTCTTCAAAACCCAATAACATTCTGTGTTGCTCACATTTGTGAATTTGCGTCTTATTTAGAGCAAAAATATTTATTTCCTCGAAATAGCTTTGAAAAATAGTCCAATGATATATTTTTTGTCCATACACCCCCCTGCCGGAATAACAATTGTAGTAATCAGAACGCTTTCATTTCTCACCACACACTAATGATCAGAATGTTGGATAAAAAACTCCAATTAATATCTGAACAAAGAGCAAATTACAAGACACAAATCAAATCTCTAAGAACAATTATTAGCGAACACTCAGCATTATATTGTTTTTATTTTCAAAAAAAGTTTGAAGAAAAGAAAACAATCAAAATGAAAACCTATAATAAATGAGAAAAACTTCAAAAAGAGGTTTGAGTTAAAAACTGGAAAAAATAAAATACAGTAAAAATAAACAAAATAAAACATGTTTTCAAAATAATAAAATATTAGTTTAATTTATTTAAAACAAAAAATCGATTTTACATTTTATAGGTGAATAGATGTTGACAGATATTTATAATTTAGTATATTTTATAGCATATATTATAATTATATATAATATTTATACATCTTTATGATATATTATATTTAAATAATTTATATATTATATTGTTAATAAATATGTTTTTATCTCAATTATTATTATCATTATTATTATTATACTATATATATCATATAATATTTATATATTTTATATTATATTATATTTTAGTATAAATATATATTTTATTTCTATTTTATTATGCTATATATATATTAATATAATATTTTACCATATATATTTAAATAATATCTTTAATTTATTTCCTATATATATATATATATATATAATATTTATATATTATATAATATTATATGTGCATATTTAATACATTTATTTATATATTTGCTATTTCTATAACATTGGTATACATTATATATTATACATTATATATTTCATATCATATTATATTTTATTATACATATTGTGTATATATTTTATTACATTTTAATATAAGTATACATTTTATTTCTATATTTTATTATATATATGCAGTACTTTATATATAAATATTTATATTTCATATCTATGTATATTTATATATATATGTAAATATATTGTTATTTCTATTATATTATATGTATATTATATATATATTTATATTTTTTCCACCATATTTGTATTTTTTATATAAATTTTTGTTTTATTTCTATTTATATAATATTATATATATTTATATATATATATATTATATATATTATATATAATATTTATATATTTTATATTATATTTTTATTTCTTACGACAGACAATCGTAAGTCGGGATCAGGCATTTGCATACATGTAATTATATCTTTGGCCAAATATACTGGAAAAAGGATGCCAAGCAAAAATCTGCCAAAGAGGCACAAAACCTGTATTATAATCCTGGCTTCAGGGTTTAAATGGCTTTTTAGTTTGTGAACCAGAGGGAAATAACAGACAGACAAGCTGAGCTCATTATTTATTTATTTATTTATTTTATTGTTCTATTTTATTTTATTTATTTCAATTAATGTAAAAGATATACCGTATTTATATTTTAAGGAATTTAGTTATAGAATTTTGATACATTGTAATTAGATTTCATGGACATTTTAGTCACTTGTTCAGTGTTCCATACACTTAATAAACCAAAAAGTTATCTCTTTTATACTTAATATACAGAAAACATCTTCAAAATAAGAGATCTGAGATATATTTTTGTATTTTTTTGGAGATTGAAGAATAATTAGCATGTTCTTTCTGGAACTATGGAAAAAAAAGGCTGAGGCCAAATTGTCTGCACTAATAAATCTCCATCACGGATGACATTCTGTGACTTCCGTGCATTTTAGTTCAGGAATAGTTTTGCCTTGGAGATGTTTCCTCTGCGGCCCCGAGCGTGAGTTACGTAAACCTGGTCCCTGGTTGAAAGGCGTCATTGTGTCCAGTTTTAGGACACATGAAACAAAGACAATATTGAAATGATTAACAGCGATCCAGTATTTAATATTAAGGAGAGGATGAGTCTCCATGTGAATGATAAAGCAAAGATTGTTAAAAACCGAAGTAGAAAAATGCAAAAAGAATACAAAAAAAACTCCCCAAAAGTAACGAGATTCTTAAAGTGTAACCGCCATTTAAAGTTTTATGTAATAATAATGTAGAGCAAGTGAATATAATAAACTTCATAAGTGAGATCTGGAAGAAAATATTTCAAAAACCTCCAGAAGATGTCCCCACTAGGCTGTTTCTAAACCTGATATATGCTGGTTGTCAGGGAAATCGTCTTCAGTTCCACACACTGAATACGGCCATAAAAGGATGGAACAGGGAATACACAGCGTGCCTGGCTACAGCTGATCAGAGTCTGAGGTTACCTTAGGCAGGGACAATGCTCAGCTCCTGATGTCAGCACACAGCGCCTGTGATCTTATCTGACTTTCCTTCATTCACATCTGTTCTGCTCCATGTTATCAGCTGATTGCACAGAGCAGAGCAATGTGAATGGAGAGGAGTCAGATAAAATCACAGGAGCAGTTGGCTGACGCCCTAAGCTTTAAAGTGAACCTGGCACCAGGTTTTTCCCCTATGCGCTGTGACCAGTTCCCTGAAAAATGCCCTCAAGGAAAAGTGCCCACAGCTAACCCTAGCGCTAACACCCTAACCCCAACCCTGTGGGTATTTTTCTTTTGGACATTTTTCTGGTCATGGCTGCAGACACCAATAGTAAACTCTTATATACAGTATTCCATAATGATGTATATGAGTTCCTAGGTTAAGCTGTATAATATAAAAAATACCTTATATTATGCTCACCTGCATGGCGGTCTGGTCCGATGTGTGTTGCTGCTCTTGATTCGGCGCCTCCTCTCCTCTTGGGATTGTATTAACCTTCTCTGCTTTATCCAAACATTGTCTTCGATTGCGCTTCTGCACATGCGCAGTACTCTCTGCCATACTGAGGGCAGAGCAAAGTGCAAATGTCCGGGTGTTCTTTACTTTTAGTGCGCATGCGCATTACAGTACTTTAGTCTGCTTTCTACAAGGCAGAGAAAAGTGCACATGCGCTGGAGCATAATGGAGGCCAGTATGTGGATGATGTAAGGTATGTCATCCACATGAAGCAGAGAAGGATGATGATGATTGCAAGCAGAAAGGAGGCACCGGATCAAGACCAGCTACACCCACCAGACTGGACCAGATTATCCTGGGAACAATATACAGTATTCTACAATGCTGCATATAAAGGCTTACAGCTAGTGGTCACAGCTTATAGAAGAGAAAGCTAGTGATATGTTCCCTTTAATTATTTATACATAATACACATGCCAGATTATCAACTGAGAAGAGACAAGTGCAATAAGCTTTTATCTAGGTGACATCATTAATGTTGGTTGGACATATGCTCACCTGGTTGTGACCACAAGCAAGAAAAGAGAACACGTAAGACGTTGCTGCACACTCACGTAGTGAAAAGTATCAAAAACCTTGATGCCAGGTCTATATAACCTTTTGGGCTGTGTGATGCAGTTTCAATGCAACAAGTGTTTTATCAGCAGGAGATAATCACTACTGGACTATATCTTGTTGCTAAACTGTCAAACTAATCTGTCAACCCCACCGCAACCAATAATTGGCATCTCGCTGACAAATCACAGTGTACACAGGAAGCTGCCTGTTGGGGGTGTGGACGGGGGAATACACACACCAAAAGTCTTTTTTTTGCTGCATGTACAGTACATCAAACAAACAAGGCTTAAATCTAAACTACACTAAGCAGCCCAGTATGTGATGTACTGCTGGAATCATTTTTTTTAAAATATATTATGCTACTTATCAGATTATGTAGCGAAAACCTGCGGAACAGATTCCCCTCAAGTAAGTCTTCCATAGTATCCTTTGCATGCTCATTTCTTTAAAGATTCGTTGTTATGTTAATTAATTTGTTGGTATCCATGCAATTTCGGGTCCTGTGGGTAAGGTAGAATTTGAGTAAAGTTATGTTCTGGATTGGAAGCCACTGATTGGACAATTCTGCTCTCCACCCAAATACAGCCAGCCTTAAACAGAGCACATCCGGGGCAGGGTGAGCATGGTTTGGTAAATTTTATTTTTTGGTACCTACACACTACACCCGATAACTCTGATTTTAACCCCAGGGCAGCCATTCAAACACTACAACACTACAAGCGGCTCGCACTGAGCCGGTCACTGAGTGTACCCGAGTACCGCGATGCTCACTTCTGTGATTTGCATACGTAAAGCACCCGAACTCTGAACCCAACCACTATTTTTTGTAAAGTCTGTGCTCAGCACAAACACCAACCTTTAAAGTTCGGGTCTGCTCATCTCTACTCTATATACCGTATATATATATTTATATATATATTTCAAGTATATCAGCACCTGATGTACTTTTGTGTCACTTCCTGGTACTGCTTATATCATGCAATTATTATTGTATGTGTCCTTTTGCAAAATCTAAATAACAAACGTTGTAGAAGATAAAATTATTTCCCCTTACAACAAGCTACTTCCACTCTTTCTATGTGTTAATTGAAGTAACCCCCAACTGGCCTCATCGGTGACCCATCTCAGCCAGCAATTGACTGGAACACCACTTTCTGGGTCTTCAGGTTGACAAACAGTAGAGCACTATCTACGATAGAGCAGAGGTCCCTAATGTTTCTTACTTTGCAAGACACATTCATCTCTAAGGAAGGGTCATGAACCACATCCAGCTCCGACCGCCTTCAAAGTAGTGACACCAAGAGCTCCAATACCGGTAGAATGACAGCCAAAGCTTTTCCACAGAAATCACACCAAGGCAGTTTACCAAAATCCTGAAGTTCCTACCTTACCCCCATTCAGATCTACTCTTGTGTGTGAGCTACTCACAAAAGTCACCATCTGGAGACCTGTTCTCCATAGCTGTTTGCTAGACCTGGTGCCTATACAAGCAGCTGAAAGAAAGTCGTGAGACGAACATCAATCCGAGGGACTTGTAGAGCAGGGGTGCCCAACCGGTGGCTCGAGAGCCACATGTTGGAGCCCGTGAGCCACATGTGGCTCTCGAGTCACCGGTTGGGGACCCCTGCTCTACAGGTTCGTTGGGTTTCGGCACCATATTTTCTTTGAGTCCTGAATGATAAGTCTGCCTAACTACAGTACGTAGCTGTATGGGTAAAGAAATAAATCAATGCATGATCTCTGTGGAAGTCATGTTGGTATCACCTTGGTTATCTTACCCCACCACCACCACCACAAAAACAAAAAAATATAATAAAAAATATTTATTACAAAAGAAATACAGAATGAACACAAAATGCAGAAGAATGGTATTTATAGAGGATTTTACATTTTATTTTACAGGGAATAGTTGGCTGTGTGGCGCTGTGTTTAGTGCTGGATTATAGAGTTGTAATTGCTTAGGGTCCCACATCAGTGTGGATTTAGCTCTAACTATGTGGCATGTATTCCTACACACTCGTGTTATTTTAGCCATATCCGGCCTCATTCCCCGGAATCCCTTGTGTTCATTATATAAGGAATTCGTTATAATCTACCGGAGAAAACTGGACACAAAGTTCAATTGAACACAATTTCCAATGATAAACTATTTCCATGACTAGAAGCCTAAGAGCTCAACAAACGGTCAGAATATAATCTGTCGATATCGACTTATTTTCAGGGGAAATTATTATCTCTGCAACAATTATTTATATATTGTTTTTGGAAATAGAGTCTAAGAGATTTCCCAAAGGGATCTGATATGGAAAATGAAGCTGGAACTGAGGATAATGACAACGGGTCTACTATAAACAGTTTAAATTATGTTTTTAAAGGCTTGGTCAGTCATTTTCTACTTATAGGTCCAGTTTCACGAATGTGCCATGCCTTGGATTTGATACGGAAACCCTTTGCTCCCTTTCCCTTTTCACTGAGCCACAATCTTATTCTGTCACTGTCCAGGTTCTGATCGTTTTTGCACTGTTTTCTTTACTTTTCTGCCAACAGTTGTTTCCCTGCTGCAATTAAGCTTGTCCTATCACCTGGCGGGTGTACCTATTTAAAGCTTCCCAAACCCATTTCTCACTGGTTAGATTTCTAAAGTGGACTTTGCTTGGAATTAACGCCCTTTTGCCTAGTACCTTTCCTGCCATATGGTTAATTTTGGTTTACCTCATTTTCTACTCTGCACCTTCCCCTAGATTACTAAGGATATACATGATACTCTCGATGGCCTATTAGAAAGCAAGGTCCTGGGGGTCATCTTAGTAATCCGGTTAGGGTTGTTTCAGTTGGCGCAGGAATCTTATGGGAGTACACAACTGCGGCCTCTAGTCTGTAGAAAAATAGGGTTGTTCAGGTGTAGTAATATTGAGCTAGACTATATCTTTTATATTTTCCAGCAGAATTTGTTATTGATGCAACTAGTTAGGATATCTTAATATTCAATCAATTATTATACACCGAACAGAACTAATTTGTGTGCTGCTTTAATTGTGGAACCTACAGGACTTCTTTAAACACCTCAGACAGATTGCATTGCCGTATGGAAGGGTAGATATTGGGTCGATGAAATATGCCCACAAGGAATAATGCCCACAAGCAACTCTAACCCCTAGCCCTAACACCTAACCCTAGCCCTAAACCCTAACTGTAACCACTTACTCTAGCCCTAATCCCTAATCCTAAAACTGAACCCTAACCCCTAACACCTAACCCTAACCCCTAACCCTGCCACCTAACACTAACACTAACTCTAACACCTAACTGTAAGCACTAATGCTAACCCTAGCCCTAACCCCTAGCCATAACACCAAACCGTAACCACTAACCACTGTAACCACTAACCTTAACCCTAGCCCCAACACTAACACTTAACCCTAACCCTAGCCCTAACCCTAACCCTAACACCTAATTGTAACCACTAACCCTAACCCTAGCCCTAACCCCTAGCCATAACACCTAACCGTAACCACTAACCTTAACCCTAGCCCCAACACTAACACTTAACCCGAACCCTAGCCCTAACCCCTAACCATAACACCTAACCGTAACCACTAACCCTAACCCTAGCCCTAACCCCTAGCCATAACACCTAACCATAACCACTAACCTTAACCCTAGCCCCAACACTAACACTTAACCCTAACCATAGCCCTAACCCTAACCCTAACACCTAATTGTAACCACTAACCCTAACCCTAGCCCTAACCCCTAGCCATAACACCTAACCATAACCACTAACCTTAACCCTAGCCCCAACACTAACACTTAACCCTAACCATAGCCCTAACCACTAACCATAACACCTAACCGTAACCACTAACCCTAACTGTAGCCCTAACCCCTATCCCTAACACCCAGCCCTAACCCTAGCCCTAACCCCTAGCCCTAACACTCAGCCCTAACCCTAGCCCTAACTCCTAACCCCAACACCTAACCCCAAACCCAGCCCTGTAGGCAATTTTCCTTGTGGGCATTTTTCTGGTCACCATAGGTATCACAGTCACATCTGGGTTCTTGTAGATCTATATCCCCTACTGTCACATTAACGCATAGAATATTCATAGACTGTGATAATGGAGGAGGGGTAGAGAAATAGTATAAATTATGACCCAAAATGTCATACTCCAGTCTAAGATATATAATCTGTTGTCAATAGCTACAAACATTTTATCTCTTTGAGAACTTAGTTTTGGAGAGGACCTGCCACCTTTCTAGGTATTTCTGTTTTAGTAAGACCCCTGTAGTCTTCATTACAGGTATACTAACAGCTCAAAGTTGCATTAATTTGGACATGAAACCAGTGCTACAGTTACTACAGGAGACGTTTCCAACATGCAATGCCAGTACGTTTGTTGCTCATGCTACTGTGATCTGCCTGTGTGGCTTAAATATGCTTCTCCATGGGCTGCATCGTCTCCATACTTGTCTCTCATTGAGCGCATCTGGGACGTTATATGACAGCAATTGCATAGGGAGCTGCCAGCAGCGGACATTGATGATTTAACAATTTGAAATTAGCATGGCAGAACATTTCTCAGACTGCCAAATGAACAGTATATGCATATGTACATGTTGATAAGCTAGTGAAAAGCAATTACTGTGAAGAAAAGGTTGCTCTCATTGCAATAAATTTGGCATAAATTGATAAAAAAAGAGAATTAAACAAACTTTGTAATATATCTTTCCAAAAAATATGATTTTATCTTGACTAGCCTCTTCTTCTCACGACTGCCTCCTACACATGCTAGTGCGGTTTCACAGCTACACTGCTCAATATTAATAAATGATCTTTATTTATATAGCGCCAACATATTCTGCAGCATTGTAAAATTCAGAGGTTCATATACAAACAGTCATAAGTAACAGTTATAAAAAATACAATAAATTAAAGAAAAATTATGATGACCCTGCTCGTAAGAGCTTACAATCTACAATAAGGTGGGAGTGACACAGAGTACAGGTGTTTATTACAATGATGGTTCAGCTATGTTGACTATTGCGGCACAATGTCACTCATTCTGCTGGAATCACTCAAGTTTGCCTGCATAGGGGAGAGATTATAGTCACTGATCTCCACCTACTAGCTCAGAGACAACTGAGAAATATAGAACATTTAGAAGGTAAAATTTGTATAAAATATGGAACATAAGCCACACAATGGCTAGAAATTGTGTTATTTATTCCTCTTATACACACTTCACAGCTTATTTTAAAATGTTGTCAAAAAATGATAGGTGCACTCTAAAATTCAAGTAATTGGGGTTTGCAAAATAAATTAATAACCCATTTAACATTTTCTGTGATTTAAAGCACCGTTACTGTGGAGGAGGTTTACACAGTTGCAGTGGTGCTTTAAATCTAACCCCCCCGTCATATGCTCACCCTACTGAGTCTACATCTCTTACCGACACCACTCCAGGCCTGTGACGCCACCTTGTGACTATAACGTCTGACTGGCAAAAGGCAGACGTTACATCACAGGAGCTCAATGCATCATTATGAAAATCAGAACAAGGCTAGGATGAGACCAGAATGAGGCCAAAACAAAGCCAGAGCACAACCAGAAGGAGAGAATGAGGGCAGAATGAGGCCAGAACTAGACCAGAACAAGACCATAACAAGGCCAGAATAGGACCAGAAAGAAACCAGAATGTTGTGACAACGAAGCCATAACAAGGACTGGAACAAGAACAGAATAAGGCCAGAATGAGGACAGAAAGAAGCCATAATAGGGCTTGTTCTGGGCCTTGGTCTGGCCTTGTTCGGGCCTCATTCTGGTCTCATTCTGTTCTCGTCCCTGTTCTCATTCTGGCCTCATTCTAGCAACATTATGGCCTCTCTCTGGTCCTGTTCTGGCCTCATTATGGTCTTGTTCCTAATGAGACCAGAACAGGACCAAAAGGAGGCCAGAATGTTGCCAGAACGAAAACAGAATGAGACCAGGATGAGGCCAGAACAAGACCAGAACAAGACCAAAATAAGACCAGAATGAAACCATATTAAGGCCAGAATTAGACCAGAACAAGCTCAGAATGAGGCCAGAATAAGGATCTCATAGAGATGTATTGATTTGTGACCTCCGGCGCTTCAGGAAATACTGGAGCTACCGACAGGTCATTTTTCGCCACAGACCTACCATAGCTCCGCTGGAAAAAGGTTAGGGCATTAGAAGATAAGTATAACACTAGAGGCAGGAGACTTACATTTAAAGCATCACAATAGTGGTGCAATAAAATGAAACACACTGGAGTTGTGCTTTAACTGTAGGTGTCGCTGAGTGACGACTACCATTGGCAGCCATTGTTTCACTTGTTAACAATCCTGTGTTTCATTGAACTGGAAAGCAGAGAAGAGTGATGGTGGGGAAGGGCTGTGATTGGGATTTAAATACTGGTAAATACAGACATATGTAATAGTAAGTACAGTATTCCCATCCTTTGTTCTACGACAATTGCTGGCATTATGGCATTGTTCAAGGTGTGAGAATTGGAGCAAGAGTTATATTTAAGGCTAAGGCGGTTTACACAATTCAACAAATGATAAACAAATGATATGTTGTTGTTTGTGGTATCTGACAAAGACTGTGAGCTATTACCCAGAGTTAATGTCAAGTCAAAGCCACGGAAATGATAGCGAAGATGGCAACACAACAAATCGAGTCACTTTACGATTATATAGTTACGGAACCTTTGTTCTCGCACTCAAAAAACATTTCACCTTCCAGGATTGAGAAAATGTATTTGCCGGATGCAAGTTACAATATAGAACAATTTATCAACAAAACTGGGACATCAGATCTAATCAAGCTCCGCACAAAACAGTTCACAGCTATTGTTCTGTGTTCCACTCTCAGCAGATAGGCTGGCCCCGGAGAGATTTCACAAAGTTGATGAATCTGGCAAAGGCTCTTCTCAAACACAGTAGTCCTAATAAAACTGTTACTGTGGTCATGAGTCAGCAATGGAGGAACAGAAGAGAAAAGTAAAGTAAAGAAAACAAATACAAAAACAAGAGCAATGGAAAGTCCATCAGAGGTCAATAAAGGATAAAAAAAGCTGGTGTTCTTTGTCACCTCTACTTTTCTGAAGAGGGGGTGAACAGCTTTGAAAAAAAAATGTTTTTTTCGATACTCTGCTGGGAGTTGTTTAAGTTGAATGTGTCTACATAGTGGACACCCAGAGGTAGGGAAGTGAATTGCACCCTGATGATCCTTTTCCTAGCATATCACAATAATACGAATGAATAGAACCAGCTCACCATTAAGGCTAGGGTCACACTCACCGTTTTTAGCAGAACCGCTAAAAACGTAGAGATTTTCTGCTGAAGCGGACAGCGATACCAGTATTCACTTCAGCAGAACGGTGACCCATAGGGACCCATTCTGTACCTGCACAGTGGCCGCACACAGTCAGTTTCGGCGTCCGCTTTTCTGGGGTGCACAGGAAACGTGCAGTCACTTTGCAGGTACAGAATGGGTTCCTATGGGTCACCGTTCTGCTGAAGTGAACACCGGTATCGGTGTCCGCTTTAGCAGAAAATCTCTAAGTTTTTAGCGGTTCTGCTAAACAGGGTGAGTGTGACCCTAGCCTTAATGGTGAGCTGGTTCTATTCATTCGTATTATTGGCATTACTGGCACCAATTTCATGAAGACTGCCAAGAGATTAATCTGTGCAAGCGCTGCCCATTGCTGGGGCAACACTGAATCTAAATGAGAACGGGCGGTGCTGGTACAGATTGTTCTCTTGGAAGCCTTCCATGAAGTGTACCTGGTAGTTGCGCATGCGCAGATTGCTCTGTGCCACCATCACCGTTTTACTGAAGTCCACCATGAGATCAACCTGCACATGCACTTCCCGTAACTTAGGCATTTAAATAAGGAAGAATAAAAGATACCAAGGGGCAGCAAAGGAGCTATAGACCCGTCCACCAGTCCCGCCCTGGAAAGAAGAAATTTGCAACACAGACGAAAGAAAACCTACAAAATGGATTTCTTCACTTTAGGTCTCAGTTTCTTCAGTATGACAGCACCGATATGGCCTTGTCAGTACTTAGCTGATAGTCCTCAGTAATGATTGGTTGTTAATATTACCAGCGCCCTCCCATGAATAAGTTTCTTTATATCTTTTTTTTAATTAATTTTTTTATTTTATTTTCTCACTCACATTTACTTACGATTGTATATTGTGGTTGATTCGTAACTTCATCCAAATAATCAAACTTTTAATCTTAAACCACAAATTATCCAGACTCATTGGCGTCCTGCATTATTTAAACTCTTATATTAAAATCAGCGGTAAACATCTCGCAGGCTAGGTGGGATAAATAATGTATCAGTGCGCAGCACAAAATCATATATTATGACATATTTTAGATGAAAAATAGATTGCTTGTATGTAATTTCCTTCCTGTCTCGTACGCTTACACTAGATGTGATGGATGATTCATTAGCAAAAACAGATCTTAAAATGGCGATAGATGCCGGATAGCCACAATGTGAACTGGATGGTACGAACGTGAGGCTTTGGAATCAATTGAAATGAAAGAAAAAGACATAAAAACATATAAATAGGAGTAAAATGTATCAGGAAGATCTATGAACACCTGAGGCGTCACATTTTCTAGTTTTGCCATTTTTACCGTTCATCAGTTGCTATTCTTAAGCACATTACTACCCATATACATGCCAAGCTCCACACCCCTTTCATCATAGATCTGCAAACAGCCAGCACCTCTTTCCCTAAATATAGAAAACAAGCCAAACTCAAGGAAAAATCTCTGCATCCAAACTGGAAAAAAAGTAGCTCTGTCTCCCCTTTTTATCTCAACAGTATGTCTCAGTAACATGCAAAGTTCCAGGAAGGAGCCATAGTGTATCTGACATTTTGTTTAGCTTTCTTGGAATAAACTTGTGTTTACAATGTTATTTCTGGTCAATATTTGACTGTTGCTTATCATTTTTGTTCTATGTACCTCCCAACAGGAGAATCTCCATCACTGAGCTGTGCGGCTGTGAATCCAGCAGCTGAAGTTAAAGAGAACCTGTCACCTGGATCTACCCGCCCTGAGCTATCACTAGCTGTCCCTACACCTTCCTCGCTGCTCCATAACCATCCCTCTCTGCTGTAAATCCGGTCTCTGCACGCAGCCCTCACCTCCCCCGGTCTCTGCATGCTGCCCTCACTTCTCTCGGTCTCCGCATGCTGCCCTAATCTCCCTCGGTCTCCGCAGGCTGCCCTCACCTCCCTCAGTCTCTGCACACTGGGGGTAGAGAGAGAGTGCACAGGGGAGACAGCACACACAGAGGGGCCAGAGACAGTTCACAAGGGGGCAGAGAGAGCACACAGGGGGATAGAGAGAACTCAAAGGGGGCAGACAGAGTGCACAGTGGCAGGGGGAGAGAGCACACAGGAGGGAGAAAGCTCAAAGAAGATAGCACCGGGGAAGAAAGATAGCACACAGGGGGAACAGAGTGGACAGCCGGAAGAGCACACAGGAGGAAGAAAGCTCAAAGGAGATAGCACCGGGGAAGAAAGATAGCACACAGGGGGAACAGAGTGGACAGGTGGAAGAGCACACAGGAGGGAGAAAGCTCAAAGGAGATAGCACCGGGGAAGAAAGATAGCACACAGGGGAACAGAGTGGACAGGTGGAAGAGCACACAGGAGGAGAGCCAGCTGCTGCCCCCAGCGCCTCAGAGCCTGCCCCCATTGTGATGTCACTCCCCTCCCCATGTGATAGCATTGGGTCTCCATCTAGTACAGAATAAATGCATCAGTCAGAAATTAGGAGTAAAATTCACTGAGCAGAAACCTTCCTTTAGTCTCATATGTATCGGATAAATGAATTAATTTTTTAAAATGTTCTAAGTAGGAACAACTAGTATTTTATTGTTCCTAATTTGTGTCTTTCTCCCTCATGGATCAACATAACGTCTTTGTGTGTTCATCATCATCCAGTGTTTGACAGAATATCATTCTAATTGGAGGATACCGGTTCACGTTGACCTTCTTAAAGCTTTGACCATCACACAAAGAGGAGACTCCACCAGTGAACAACCCCAATAAATTATCTCTTCCCGCACCAAGCAGTGACCATATGAACTCTTACTTAATGGATACACTTCTTTATAGGAAATCAATGCATTTATACACCGAGATTACAGAAGAAAAAAATCTAAAGTGTCAACTTAATTGTGAAAAATGAGATCATGCAGTTGCCCTTAGATGCCCTTCTGGGAACCTCGATACATATAGTAAACCGTATATAATATGAGAACAAAGAAACACAATTAGACAAGAGGTTCCATAGTCTTAAAGATGACTTGTGTGAGAAAACCACCATTGTAGACTGTAAAATATTGTTTTTTATCACTGTGAAAAATGTACATAATGAGGCCTTAGCATGAACATTTTTGTTATAAAATCTCTATAAATGTGCATGTAGTATGGTTAATGTGTTAATATACTCACCTACCAAAGGGCTTCTGTGCCATTCTGCTCTTCTTAGTGATGTCACCGCTAACTGGCTCACTCTATGCCTATGCATGAGCTAGAAGGCTCTAGTCCAATGTAAATCTATGGGGCCTCATTCTGAGGCTCTATAGACTTATATTGTAAAAGGCACTTCTGGGTTACAAAAAACACAGTGTGAAACAAAGAGTCTACAGAGCTGTGATGTCTCTAAAAAAAAGATGCAGAACAGCAGAGGATCCCAGAGAAAGCAGGGTCAGGTGTGTATATTAACACACTCACATCGCACTACATGTACATATACACTTGTGTTCAAATACCACAAAGGACAATATATGTATCACGATTCCTGTGCTCAATGTGTCTTTGACACAAAGAGTGACAGTGTGTTGCGCTTTGGAATCAGGATCATGCTGAGCTGTCGGTGTGTTGATTGACAGCTCAGTCATCCAATCTAGTACTGGGGTGTGTTAAGCTGTCAGTATGTTGATTGACAGCTTAATTGTCCAATCTAGTGCTGGGGCATGTTAAGCTGTCAGTATGTTGATTGACAGCTTAACTGTCCAACCTAGTGCTTTGGCGTACTGAGCTGTTAGTATGTTGATTGACAGCTCAGCCATCCAATCTGAGACTGAGAGGTGCTGAGCTTCTTCAGGTGTTCCCTGTTCTCTCTGATTGTCGAGCTGCTTAGCTGAGCAGTCAGTCTCAGAGCTCTAATATAAAGAGGAAATAGAGAACTTCTGGTTATAGTAGGTGCTGCTGGGGGACAGCGTGAGAACTAGGGAACTGGAGTAAGTCATTATATAGACGATCTTAACCCTATTGTTAATGTACAGTAGGTCAAGACGCAATGATTGAAAGTTTCCTGCACTAAGGAATCAGGATTATGCTGAGCTGTCAGTTTGGTGAGTGACAGCTCAGTCATCCAATCTAGTGCTGGGGCATGCTGAGCTATCTGTGTATTGATTGATAGCTCAGTCATCCAATCTGATATTGGGCTTAACCAGGTGTTCCCTCTTCTTTATCATTTTCCAGCTACTTAGAGGACCAGTTAATCCCAGATCTCTGCCAGTTGTAGCATTTTGCTCATTGGTGCTTGTTGGCTTCATTCATCTGTGCTCTGGCCATCCATTTGCCTTGTCCCTCTGCTATTGTCCTTGTATTCTGACCTTACTATGCCTTTGTCAATGACGTGCTCTCTTGGAATCTGACCCTGAAATGTTTGACTAGCCTGCCACGCAGCTTGTCCGGGTAATGACTGGCGTCACAATCAGCGATGAGTTTGTATGTTCTACACGTGTTTTTGTGAGTTTCCTGCAACACTTCAAAGAATTACTAATACAGATTTTGGAATGAAAGCTCCAATGGGGACAGTAATGATAATGTATATGAAGTGTTGCAGAACATGACGGTGCTATATAAGCAATGCATTCTTACGTATCATTTCAGGGCTCTGTTCACAGTATCGGTTGGAAACCCAACGGGTAACCTTCAGCCATCAACGAGTTATCATCTAACCTTTTAATGTAATTTAAAAAAAATAAAAAACAACATCTACAGGTAACAAAAAAGAGCAATAATCCCTGGAAATCAGGATTATTTTCGGCGAGATGAATCCTCTTCCGCTACGTGTAACATAAATAGCTCCTATTAACAGCCGTCAAGCTGGGAAACAGTGCGACGAAGGCAAAAATAACATCTAGTTTTGCAATTAAGTCCAGTCCTATATCTGGCTATGTAGACAAGATTGGCATATATGAATCGCAACGTCCATTACTCAGAAAATAAAACATCCTAGATTGTAAAGCAAAGGCCAAATGGAAATGCAGATGTCTCTATAGAGCTGTCACCAACAATGGCTTCTGGAAATAGCTTCATTTAGCAACAATATAAAAGATCCTATTTTACAATCCGGTTCCGCGTATTCCTGAAATAGAGCTTTTCATTAATGCATTTAATATTGGACACATGTGAAATGATGATCCTGGGAAACATAATATATGTCTATGCTGACGGCAAAAGCCATTACAGAATTCGCCATATGGGCAGTAGCAGCCTTGGGTGCATTAAGTTATTACTCCCATAACACATTACTGCACTGGTTGTTAATGATGGGTCACATAGCAGCTAAGATAATTCTTTTTTTGTGCCAAATGACTTATTTTCTCACATTTTTCTGTGCTCTTTTAAAAACTGCATTTTATGATTGTGTGGGCATTGACAGCAGTGCAATGTGATAGCAGAGAAGGGGTTAACAGAGATCCTGACTGAGCTGTGTGGAGCCAGATGACAGATCAGAAGCTTCTGCCAATGAAAGAGGAGTTTGCACTGATCCTGAGATTGCTTAGCAACTGTTTGCTTTGGTAATCTGATACATTGTTTCCTCACCAGCTGCAGTCAGGAGTGTAGGCCACACCCCCACCCTTATATGGTTACATGCCCGTTTTCAGGGTGAAGACTGATCTGACTGATAATGAACATGTGTCTGCTTCGCACACAGTGTAGGGGGACACCTTGTGGAAAGTTTATCAATGGTTTTCAACCAGATTTCTTTAATAAAGTATATTTGAAAGTTTATTATAATCACTTGTGCTACATTATTATCAAATAAAAATGTAAACGGTGGTTACACTTTAAGTCTGCACTAGCTCTATTAAAGGGAACCTCTCAGCTCATTTTAGGCTACAAACCTACCACTACCTGTCCCTGAAAGGAAAAAACAAAAGGTTGCGCCACGCTGATCCCACACATAGAATAAGGGTTAATCAGGGATACACTCACCTGGCACTGTTGTGCACCGCACAACAGGGAATGGAACAAGATGAGTGTAAATTCGGTCAGTTGTTCTTGAGGCGGCCTTCCACTGGCTGAGGGCTCGCTATACCCACTTTTTAATAAACCTAGAGGTAATTCTCTTAATTTTCAGTTCCCTGGTCTTTTCAAGCGCTCACTTCCATACTATTTTTCCTTCTCATTACTACCTGTCCCTGAACCTTGCTAGCTCATCCCTAACCATCCATCTCTGACCTAAATTACACTGTAAAGCTTCTGAAAAATGATTTAATAACTAACATGCAGTCAACATCTGTAGACTAGAATGGGTGGTCTCCAGGGCTCAATTCTTCCTCCTCGCTGGCTCTTCTCATGCCTCGTTGGGCGCCATCATTCTATGCCCTGTGTTGCAATTCCTGCTTCCTCCATACATTATGACGTGCACCTGGACATCAGATCTGGTCCAGTGAATTGTGGGTGTACGGCCCAGCTGTGACATGCGCACTGCGCATGCGCCAGGACATGGGCCACACAGCCTGATAGGCCCCCCACAATGATGAGCTAGCAAGGTGCAGGGACAGTTAGTGGTAGGATAGTAAGATAAGATCTTCTTTGGATGATATCCTACCCCCCAAATCCTACCCCCTTCCCCTTATCGCTTGAGTAAGGAGCCCGTCAGTTAATCAATTTCTGACTTTGTTAAAGAAGAACAGATTTGGCTCATGCTCGGAGGGAAGAAACTCAGCCTGCAGCCTATAGATGCAGTGGAGGATTCCCACTGCTAATGATTAAACCTAGGAACGGGAAGGAACCAATCTGTATAATACTTGTCCATTCCTTTAAAAAAAATAGACTTTCTCCCCTACTATTAGTCTTTTCTTAGTAACTTTTACAAGTTGGAAATAAAGTTAAAAGGATGGAATTGATGGAAATGCCGTCAGTTGCTATGACATTACACGACACATTCCCATTAACTGTGCAGTCTATATTGGGAAAGGTGAGAAATAAACACTAATGCGCCAGAGAGATGTCCATAGCGTTACATGATCACATCTACATTCTTGCTATATGTTGTTCTATGGAAAACATTATGTGACTTGTTCTGATACTAATACATTAGAGATTTTATTAAAATGGATGTCCCCTTTAATAATGTATACTTGATGGACCTCTATACTGATAAAGATCTTAATACTATTTACAAAAAGGTAAAAAACAAATCTTTAATATAAGATTGTCACCACTAGGGGGAGCTGACTGCACACTGTTATATCTATTGCTAGAATTATACTGTTAGCTCCCTCTAATGGTGACTATAAGTAGCTGGAATTTTATTATATTAAGGAGTTCACCCATACACAACATCAATCATCTATCCATGGATTGATAAAAAATGTATTATCATCAGGAGGTTAGCTGCTGAGACCCCCATTTATCCAGAGAATGGGGGTCTCAATGTCTCCTGTTTGAATGGATTGGTAGTGGGCATGTGTCTGACTACTATAGATAGTGAATGGAGCAAGGACCCTATACCTTCGTTCACAAAGGAGACTGGGCCCATGTTACCCAGATTAGTGGGGGTCCCAGAGAGAGGACTTAAAGGGGTTGTCCATCTCAGGGGAATTTTTTTTTATTTACTTCAATCACAATATTTGAGACTAAAACTAATTTTTGAAATTGGTGCCATGATTGTCTCCTGTCTTTGGGAGACCTTTGACAGGCTTGGGATCTGAGGTTCACATTTCCTTGTAAAACTCTGGGTTTTAAATGTATATGATTTCTCTTGGTGCTGCAGGGGTAACAACTCCTTGCTGGTTGTTCCTTGTTACTGCACTCTCAGGTGCAGTTGGTTTATGATCACTCCCCTCCCCTCCAATAGTCACATGTTCCATCACATGATGTTGGTTATAGAATTAATTTCCTGAACTGACCACCGTGGATAGAGGAATTCTGAAGAAGCTGCTGGATTCCATTTGTTCACAACCCTTGTGTTTGGCTGCAACTTTGCAGTTGGTGTTTATCCTTTCATGTCTATGCTCCTCTGCCTGTCCTCCTTCCTTTGTGTTTTATTATTGCAATGGTCAAGTCTAGTACACTCTCCAGACATTGCACTAGCCAGCGTGAGTAGAGGGACAGCAAGGGACTAGGCACGTGATGGCGAGGGGGGGAAGGACTCCTATAGGGACGTTATGGAGCTCAAGGTAAAGACACATGTGAGTGTCAGGAAGTGACCAGTCTCTACTCTCGGGAGTTGTTTAAGCTATATGTGTCTCCATGAGGCCACCCAGTGGTTGTGCTCTGGTTTGCAATATTGCATTGATTTGATTTGTAAAATTGTTTTACTAAACTCTTTGATATTTAACAGTGGTCACAACTGTAGGGAGATGCTCACTCTAAAAGGGTATAGGGAACAAAGATGTGTTAGGGTAATATTAATGTGTATTCATAGAAGCATTAGATACAAATAATTTCAATTAAATAATTTTTTGCACATAAAGGGAATCTGTCAGCAGGTTTTTGCTATCTAAGCTGAGAACAGAATGCTGTAGGGGTTAAAAAACAAAAATCAACTGTGCTTCTCTTATCAGGCTCAGTGCTATTGCTTACCTACACTAAAGGCTTTATCTCCTGGTGACTATCATCACAGGAAGGCAGTCCAGCATCTTCCTGCTGTGATTGCCACCTCCCTATCAATGGACAATCTCTATTGAGAGCGTGTTGTGGGTGGTGGCAGCTATCTCAGCTCTGCAGTATGCCTGTCATGGAATGGTATAACGGTCAAGGGAGAAAGGTAATGACAGGCAAAATGCAATCAAATGAACTAGTCTGACCCTTAGACTTGGGTGTCCTGGCTCACCCTATACCCAGAAATACCAAAGAAGGGAAGGATGTCTGGGCTGCCACCCTTGCCCTTGCTCCTGATCAGCCCTAGGCTAAATTCCCCTCACCTTCCACCCACAGACCATGAAGCACAGCAACTACCACAAAATAAGGAAAACTCCTTGCAAAAGCAGCAGGGAGGCTTCAGCATAAACTGCACTAACGTCCTCACAGCTCACGGTCTTTGCAGAGACTAAACTCTATCAGCGACATCTGCTGGTGGAAGAGGGAACTACTTAAAGGCCAGGGGAATAGACAACTGTGTAACCTGACACACCACCTCACCTGAAGAGCCACAAAAGACTATAGACAGCAGCAGCTTCTGACATTAACTCTGAAGTCACCAACAGGAATTAAACACATGAAATCACTGCAGAGCAGTTCAAGAAAGGTACAGTGCAGGATACACATGACAGTGCCTAAAACTAAATGCTTTGATTGTGTGGGAACAGCTGTAGCCAGTAATCTATGTGATACATCATTAGATTCAGGGTATTTTGCCTGCATTATGTTGCTGTCAGATGAGGTAGCAAAAATCTGCAGATTCCTTCTAATTGATCTAAATTATAATTTTTTTCTTTAATCTCAGGGCACACCATTTAATTGAAGCACAAATATATAATGTGTCGAATTTGGAGTTTACTCTAAGAATTGTATCTTTCCGCTTGGGATCGGAATTTTTCCTTCATTATAGTCCAATGTATATCAGAGGTTGTGTGTTTTCATATAGTTTAGGACATGCTACATTGTTAAACGTTCGCAATGACGGTCATCGGCATGACCAATAACTCTCTTTTATCTGGTGCCAAATTCAAGCATTGGAGTTATGAGCGTTATTGACAATCTTTTATATCATCCAGTTATGTTTTCGAGGACAAAGAGGGATACCGGTTGCGCAAGGACAAAGCCCGAAGCAGCACAACAAAGTTATAGGATTTATTAATTTAATTATTCATTTATTTATTTATCTGAAAAGTAAAATGTCATTTTTTCTATAATCTTCAGTGTTTTTGTCTTTTTTTTTATTGACCGAATTCCATAGTTTTCCCCATCTGTAATGTAATGGTTTGATGAGCGCATTTAGTATGGAGTGAATAGTAAAATATTCGGATTCACATTACCCGTGTAGAGCACCTTCTACTATTCGAGTGCTCATTATGAGTAACATGTAACACACAAGAAGACAAGAGGACGCTCCTGGGTAATACTGGGTGGTCAAGTGATGAAAGTGAAAAGGACAGAACACTAAACCAACATGACCGAGTTGTGCACCCTGGCACAATACCGGAGAGAGCCTACACTGTGATTCGTCCACCAAACAAACAGGTCCGCTCAAAGACGTTGGGTATCACGTGGTCAGGATGATGTCCCCGCAGGTTTTGTTCAGGTCCTTCAATAGTAAGACCACTCACCGCAACCTGAAGCAGCTCCTGCACCTGTGCCCTCAGAGAGGGATAGGAGCACGAAGAGAGAGTGAGGTTAGGGATGGGCGAATCTACTCGCTAGGACTCGTTACTCGGCGAGTAGTAAGGGACTCGCAGGACTCGGTACTCGGCGAGTTTCCCAGTGATGACTCGCACGAGTCCAATGCAAATCAATATCAATCCTAGTTTTGTCAGAAACGCTGACAAAACTAGGATTGCCATTGTTTGCATTAGACTCGTGCGAGTCATCACTGGCTACTGTGCCAGTGATAGCAGGGAAACTCGCAGATAACTGCTGTTTCTTTGCGAGCCGAGTCCAGTTGTCTTCTCTGTGCAGCTCCAGGGTCCTAGAGCCCGCCTGCTCACAGACATGATGTAGCAGTGCTGAGATTGTTCTCAGTCTGCTCATTCTCTGTGCATGTAGCAGAGAGGACATCGCGTTTTGGACTACGTCGGACGGAAGAGGATTTTTTTAATTAAAGATGGAGTCCCTAATGGCTTTTTTTTTTATTTCAAATAAAAAATTTTCTCTGTGTTTTTTTAACCCTTTATTGGAGATTCTTAGTGGCTGGGTCAAACGTGGCCTGACATTAAGAATCTCGGGCTTAATACCAGCTTGTATAACAAAGCTGGTATTAACCCCTTTATTACCCAGCGTGCTACCGCCACCAGGGCCGCTGGAAGAGTGGGGTTCAGCGCCAGAGGATGGCGCTTCAATGAACGCGCCATCTTCTGGGGCGGCTGCGGGCTGCAATTTGCAGCGGGGGGTGCCCAGAAAGCTTGGGCATCCCTGCGCTGCGGATTCCAGCCCTCAGCTGCTTAGCTGTACCTGGCTAGACATAGAAATTGCGCGGAGCCCCACGCATTTTTTAAAAATTATTTAATGAATTTCAGAGTCAGAGTCTCAGAGTCAGAGTCAGAATCTCAGAATTTCATGAAATAATTTAAAAAAAATGCGTGGGGCTCCGCGCAATTTCTATGTCTAGCCAGGTACAGCTAAGCAGCTGGGGGCTGGAATCCGCAGCGCAGGGATGCCCAAGCTTTCTGGGCACCCCCCGCTGCAAATTGCAGCCCGCAGCCGCCCCAGAAGATGGCGCGTTCATTGAAGCGCCATCCTCTGGCGCTGAACCCCGCTCTTCCAGCGGCCCTGGTGGCGGTAGCACGCTGAGTAATAAAGGGGTTAATACCAGCTTTGTATTATCAGCTGGCCCTAAGCCCGAAATTTATGGCGGTCACGCCAATATTAGACATGACCGCCATGAATTTCTATTAAATTGTTTTAAAAAAAACACAACACAAAGAAAATTTTTTATTAGAAATAAAAAAAAAAGCCATTAGGGACTCCATCTTTAATTAAAAAAATCCTCTTCCGTCCGACGCAGTCCAAAACGCGATGTCCTCTCTGCTACATCCCCTGTGTATAGATATAGATCTCTATGCACAGGGAATGAGCAGACTGAGAACAATCTCAGCTCTGCTACATCATCTCTGTGCACAGACATTCATGTCTGTACACAGGGATTGAGCAGACTGAGAACAATCTCAGCACTGCTACATCAGGCAGCAGGCAGGCTCTAGGACCCTGGAGCTGGCAGCCAGCACAGAGGAGACAGGACTCTTATCTGTGCGAGTCAGCGATTACTTACAAAGTAAACGAGCAATGCAAATACATGACAAAACTAGGATTGCTTCAGGCTGAAGCTTCCGAGACACATCTGCGAGTTGTAAATCTCACACTACTCGCTATTACTCGCTTCCCCATTCATTAACATTGGACTCGCTAGACTCGCAACGAGTAGCGAGTCCTGGGCTCGGACTCGCTAGAGTCAAGCGATTCCGAGTAATTTAGGATTCGCCCATCACTAAGTGAGGTCTATTATGGCACCGGGTTGCAGGACTAGGGGGGACAAGATTTGTAATACGAAAAAATATCATCCCCCTTCCTCCTCCGACCCGGCATCCTAACAGACCACACTATCTCTCTCTCTTCATCATCCGCAATGAACCTAATTCAAGTCAATTAGCCACACAGCCAGCCATGAAATGAGAATTTCCAGGAAAGGGAGAGTGGGCATTCTGCATACAAAATGTTGCTCTACCCCCCTAGTGAGAGCTTTCAATTCAAGTGGCTCTCACTAGGGTGCCAGCTCCTATTGTTCACTGAAAGGAGCCACCAATTTGTGAGACTGTTCACAATCAACACATCACATCACTCCTGAGCACCAGCGATACTTGCTGAGTATCTGGAATACCGTACCATTTGTGCGAGTAACGAAGAGTAACAAGTATATCTACTCATTACTAGTTACGACCCTACCCAACTTTCACGCTGTCTTGGTCTCTTTGACACCCCACTTAGTGTTACTTGGCTTCTTTGACTTAACACAAACTCAGCCTCTTACTTTAAGGTTCCTATACTCATTAGACTGTCGGCTGAACCCGCCGATATCGCCATCTGGAGAAATGCCGATTGTGTCTGACTTGGAACTGCCAAAAACATTGTTCTACCAGGATAAGCCAAAGCCAACATGTAAGTAGGTGGCTCTCCAAGAAATGGCTGTCAACCGGACAACTGGCCGAAGCATTGTTTGGCCCGCAGTCATCTAAGGCCACATGTCCAATAATCATCCGCTAGAATGGATCCAGCAGAAATCCATTGGCAAGAAGTTGTACAAATACAACTTTTTGTCCATTTTGAAAGAATAGATATTTGCAGGATCCATTTTTTTTAACATCGGAATTCTTAGGAAACTGATCTGTGAACTGATTGCAAAAGATCACGAGAACCTTGCACATACTTGAAATACAAGTGATTTGGATAAACTTTGTAATATATCTTGTTGGAGAAATCTGCTTCTTTCTCCCTTTATGAGCCATTTCTCTTCCCCTTTGTATCCTGAACTCATGATTCGGACGGAAAAATTGCTAAAAATCCACGATGGTAAAACAAGAAGGAATGGTCAGGTCACTGAGAGATCAGGTTTCAGCGGTCTGTATATAGAGGAGGAAGGAGTAGAGTGAAATAAAGAGACTCAGACGCTCATAGGCAGTACTTCTGATTTCTAGTATCACTATTATTTACCCTTCTCGAGAGCTTTATTAAATAGATCCACTGCTCAGTTCAGTGCTGCTGTATTATGTCCTCGATGCTGCCGCTGCTATATTAGAACACTTGCTAGTCTCATGAGTGTGCCGCAGCCTGCTGTCACCCCTGTGGGATCTGAGGTAAGAAAGTCTCTGTGGTCAATCAATCACAGGCTTTCTTTGGAGCTCACAGAGATGGTTTCTAAATCCTTGATTTTCCATGCTGAAGGGCTTAAGGACTTTTCACTACTTGTATAATCCTCTCTTAGCCTCTCAGCTGTAGCTTGAGATCACCCTCCCCCTCTGCTATATTTACCCACCTTTGAGATCACTCCATGCCAGATATAGCATTCATTTTCAACCCACGGTGTGTGATCATTCCTGTAACACAGAGGTGTTGGTCCTTTTCAAGCATGAAGCCTGTGTCTGGAGAAATCCCTGAAGACTAATTATACCCACTGTCCTGCCTGGGTTCTCAGTTTTTTTCCTTGTGCTCCTGCTCCCATGAGAAAGGATATCTAGGTGAGTCTATCTTAAGAGCCTAGCAAGGTAAGAGACCCAGGCATCCCCACTATAAGGGTTAATCTTGGGGACAGGAATAAGCCTAAGATTTCCTTGCTGGAGGATCAGTTCAGGTTTACTCCTTCCCTGCCCCTCCTCTGTAACATCTGGATTGTATGCCTCTGTATGTATGCCCTGTTATGGTTGTTGTGCTTAGCAAACTCACTCCTGGTTTATAGGAGGTAGAGGAAACTTTTGACGGCACATCAATTAGCAATGGCCGAGCCATCACTTTCTAGTTCAACTGCTAGCATTATTCCTATCTGTGCAGGGGCCTTTGGAGACTGCGCGGTTGGAGGTCAAGTCTGTACAGGAACCAGATGGGTGGTGGTGTGGCTACAGAGATATCTTATCCTACATGTGTAATGCACTCAGCTACCTAACCGTCACTAGCATGACAGCTAGAAAGAGACAGGAAAGCAGGAACCCCTAATTTCTGTATGTGCTGTTAATGGAGACATTATAGCAGTCACTTCATCCACTAGCTCAGAGACAACTGGGAGTAAAACCGAGTGCCTGCAAAGGGAAGAATTGGTCAAAAATGCAGGATACAGGTTATATTATTGTTATCTTATCCTACATGTGTAATACACTCAGCTACCTAACCGTCACTAGCATGACAGCTAGTAAGAGACAGGAGAGTAGGAATCCCTCATTTCTGTATGTGCTGTTAATGGAAACATTATAGCAGTCACTTCATCCACTAGCTCAGAGACAACTGGGAGTAAAACCGAGTGACTGCAAAGGGAAGAATTGGTCAAAAATGCAGGATACAGGTTATATTATTGTTATCTTATCCTACATGTGTAATACACTCAGCTACCTAACTGTCACTAGCATGACAGCTAGTAAGAGACAGGAGAGTAGGAATCCCTCATTTCTGTATGTGCTGTTAATGGAGACATTATAGCAGTCACTTCATCCACTAGCTCAGAGACAACTGGAAGTAAAACCGAGCGCCTGCAAAGGGAAGAATTGGTGAAAAATGCAGGATACAGGTTATATTATTGTTATTCCTTATATGTGCACAAATGTCCGCCTTTGCTGAAAAGTGACCCAAAATAACACTCAATCTAATTTAAGTTAATTTCAGCAGCATCGCATGTCCTACCATTCACCAAGATCTTCACGTGAACTCACATTTAATGTCCTGTACTTAGACTGGAACTTACTATACTTCCAATTGGCCTTATGCAAATGATGTCATTTTGTCCAAATAACAATTTCATGTAAAATAAGACGTTTTCTGCTCAGTCAGCGCAATGTGGAATATAACGATCTTTACATTATTTCGTTTTCTGCAAATGATCACAGTAAAACAAATGCAATTGCTTCTCCAGACAATCGGGAGACTTGTTAAATGACTAAGAATATAAATGTTCCGCTCACCACTTATCTCATTGTTCTCGACCTCAAGGGAGGGGGCCGCCATTCGATTTCTTTAATAATATGGACAGCTAATTGTCATTTCTAATTACCATTTGTTTTTGTTCATTCATTATTAAAAAGAAGAGAGGACGCTGACTCGGGGAAAACTCCATAAAGTTGACGATATAGGCTGGAGATTGATCGTAATGAAAATCCTCAGCTCATCAGTTTGCGGCTGTAATATCTCCAGATCATTATACAAGGGCCACAAAGGGTTTAATTTAGAATATTTAGAGAAAATGTAAAAATTTAACATTCATATTAGCGGCTGTGTACAAGTAAAAGTAGCTTCTTCTATCCTATTCAGGGCGCGGTTTTAAGGGTTTTTCTGACATAGTAACAACATATCGGAAGGGTTTGCATTATTTTCTTAACTATGGTTTTCCAACTGTTAGACAAAGACCTAGACAACTAGACCTTATAGACCAAAGGGTCTCAAAGACACATTGTACATAAGTTATAGTTATCGCTGAATGTGTAACTGGACATTAAGAATATTTTTTAATAATCTCTTTGAAAAGAGGGTAATGCATCATCTAGAAGAGCCCTAAGGGCGAAACATGTCGGGAGGCACCTGGGCATTACATAGGGTCAGCCACAGCTAGGGACAGGTATGGACTGCCCTTGTCTGGGCAGGAATCTTTTTGTGAGTGTTTAGCCAACCCTCATATTTAGGGTAAACATACCCTCCCTGATGTACCTGTTTTAATGAAGATTTCTGGATGAACATATCGGCGTGGCCCCACTGAGAATTTGGTAAGAACGTTCTATTCTATTGATATCTCTAGACATGGGTTATTGAAGCCACCATTATATGGACCATTGTTTGAGGTAGTAAGTGATATACTCCTTTTATGGTCTGTTAGCTAGATCTAACTAACCCATGTGGGTTCTATCCAACACACTCCTAGGTTATTTGTGTGTGATTATAACACAGTTGACTGTAGTATGGTCGTTTGGTCTTATTGCCTTACTCAGCTGTGATATTTATAACTTAGCATTGCGTTCACTACAAGCTTGTGAGTATATTTCTCACGTGTGTTTCCTTTATTTGCTTTTGTCTGTCTAGAGAGGCTAGTGCATAACCCTCTTTTTAAAGATTTTTAAAGACCCTCATTTTAAACATTAAAATGTATTTTTTCATGTCAGTCACACATTCAGCTATATCAATGGTTTCCAATTGCCAACGTTTCCACCAATTCACTAGGAAAACTCGCTGAAGTAAGAGTTAGGGGGCTTTCACATCAGCGTTTTTGCAGATGTGTTGCTGAGCCCGCTGATTTGCCGGATCTGCCGCCTAACAGTCACACTTGCTGCGCCGGTCCGGCAAGCCCCATGCATTATCTATGGGACTTGCCGTCCGGTGCGACAAGTGCGGCTACGCCGGATCGGCAGGGTCCGGCACTTGTGGCCGTGAAAAAAAATCTGCAAGCAACATTTTTTTTCTTCCCGGCTGCAAGTGCCGGATCTGCTGCATCTGGCAGAACCGCACTTGCCGCACCAGACCGCAAGCCCCATAGACAATGCATGGGGCTTTCCAGATCTGGGCTGCAAGTCGGCAGTTACATGGCTGCTGCGTTGCCACTTGCCGGATTGGCCACAAACATCAGCAAACACGCTGATGTGAAAGGGGTCTTAAAGGGGTTATCCACTACTAGTACAAATCTTTCTGATTCAAAATGTCTCCCCCAGGTAAAATAAAAACACTCACCTCCAATACTGACACCATTCCAGCCATGTTGGTAATCACATTCACGGGGCTTATGTGACATTATGACATCATGCGAGCCCTGCATCCAATCACTGCTGGCTTCTGTCTCGCCACAACTCCAGACATAGCTCACATCCTGTTGTTTAACTCATTAATCTCAATGGGGGGGAGAGAAACGATAGCTGTGATTGGCTGCAGGGCCTGCGTGATGTCACAATGTCAAGTGAACCCCATGAACTTGATTATCAACATTGTTGGAATGACGCCAGCACTGGAGGTAAGTATAGGCTTTTTTATTTTACCTGCGGGAGATATGTGGAATCAGAAGATGTCTTCCTAGTAGTGGGCAACCCCTTTAAAGGAATTTAAGGTTATCCATTGTCTACTCTATAAGATAAGGGATTACTTACAGATCACTAAAGCTGCTACTGCCAGGATAAAGGGAGGAAAACGAAGGGCGTCCATACACATAAGACTAAAGTTGGCTGAATTTGCTGATATCAACAGGTTCGGCCTACGGTCTACTGCCTATGGGGATGCTGCATGACTGATGAACAACAAAGATGTCAATTGAATATGTTCGATTTCATTTTTGGACTGACATCACATTGTTTTTTTTAAGATAAGCCACCAGCTGACGTGTCAACTACTGACTTTCTCATGAAGAAAACAGGAGCGGTCTACTGTATGAGCTCTTTTGTATGATAGAGACGGCTCTTATCCATGTTATTATCTGATTGGTGAAGTATACCTTAAAATAAAGTGCAATAAAAATTTGAGCAGCTGATATTTAGGGGTTACGGGTACCAGGCTGATCAGATATTGATGACTTCTTCTAAGGATATGTCATCAATGTTTAAGTAGTGGACAACCTTATTAATGTCAAATGGGTCACTGCACGACTACTGCTCTAGTAGTAGTACCGTGACCTCTTGTGTTTACTATGAGATGGTATTATTTGAGTACTGTATGGTGGACTTTAAATAGTATAAAACTGGCACTTAGGCGCATTCATTTATTTTTCTATGTATTGCTTGGCAGTATTTTATAATGGTACTGGATAGCATTTTTATATAGGAAAGTTATTTGGTCAAACGAATGTACCATTATTTGGGCACCATATTGTATTGCAAAACTTACTGCAAAAATCTGCACAAAAATCACACAAAAGACACTCTGTTATAATTGAAAAATCCTGGTTAGCAGCAAGTGATGTCAAAAAAAGTGTCAAAAAACAGGGCTTTTGGTTTATACAATTTTTGCAAAAAAGGTACAGTAAGCTGCTTTACCATCGACAAGGTTGCCCAGATATAAGCAGTGAAATTAAAGGGTGAAAGGTTGAAGGGGTTAAAACTTAACCTTTATTTGTCATCTCATAAAAATGACTATAGAGTCAATAAAAATCTAAAAACTACAAATAGTGCAAGATAGCACTGTGACTGTCACCAGTGTCAGTGATATAAAACTATCCCTGTATAGTCACAGGGTCATAGCGTATAGGGTTACCAACCTCGCACCTTTTATTTAACAGTACCAGAGGTATACCCCTATATCTCTCACTACCTAGATCAAGGTCCCACTATCTCTTGTGGTCCTTAGGTGAAAGAGATATATGTAACGAGAGCACAGTAAACCCACACTTCCCAAATTAGAAAGGTCTCATCGGGTTGTCTCTTGTCATTACCACTTGAGTCTTCCCAACTCCATATGGTCCTATGACTTTTTCGACCAACGGGTTGCCGACTCAACAGTTGTTCGTTTTATATATGCCCCCACGTCCTTCCTCCCGACGCATTTCGTGTCAAACTCTCATCATGGGAGTCATGGTTTTCTGGAAGCAGGGACCGCTACACTGCTGCAGATCCCCCTTGTGGTCTATGGCAAAGTTTTGATGCCTGAAGCAGTGCAAAAAGTTTACATTAGTACACCGGTTACACTGCAACAATGCTCAATCCTGTTTCCCAATTGTAGTTATACCACCCTCCATGCCCTCACCACTGGTAACACTTGCGGCGACGCGGAACAACACGTGACTGCTATGGAAGCAGTCATAAATAGCGGGAAATGACTGCGGCGGGATGTTCAAACCACAGATGCCATGCACAGCTAGGCTGGGTAAGTGTTACCAGTGGTGAGGGCATGGAGGGTGGTATAACTACAATTGGGAAACAGGATTGAGCATTGTTGCAGTGTAACCGGTGTACTAATGTAAACTTTTTGCACTGCTTCAGGCATCAAAACTTTGCCATAGACCACAAGCGGGATCTGTAGCAGTGTAGCGGTCCCTGCTTCCAGAAAACCATGACTCCCCTGATGAGAGTTTGACACGAAACGCGTCGGGAGGAAGGACGTGGTGGCAAATATAAAACGAACAACTGTTGAGTCGGCAACCCGTTGGTCGAAAAAGTCATAGGACCATATGGAGTTGGGAAGACTCAAGTGGTAACGACAAGAGACAACCCGGTGAGACCTTTCTAATTTGGGAAGTGTGGGTTTACTGTGCTCTCGTTACATATATCTCTTTCACCTAAGGACCACAAGAGATAGTGGGACCTTGATCTAGGTAATGAGAGATATAGGGGTATACCTCTGGTACTGTTAAATAAAAGGTGCGAGGTTGGTAACCCTATACACTATGACCCTGTGACTATACAGGGATAGTTTTATATCACTGACACTGGTGACAGTCACAATGCTATCTTGCACTATTTGTAGTTTTTATATTTTTATTGACTCTATAGTCATTTTTATGAGATGACAAATAAAGGTTAAGTTTTAACCCCTTCAACCTTTCACCCTTTAATTTCATTATATTATTGGGCAATTGCTTCACTTTATTGGTGTAGTAAGCCCTATACCCTACTATCATTACTCCAGATATAAGCAGTCCCTAGCTTCAGCTTCAGTTAGGGACTACTTCTTTCAGGGCGACCTTGTCGATGGTGAAGCAGCTTACTGTACCTTTTTTGCAAAAAAAACGTATAAACCAAAAGCCTGTTTTTTGACACTTTTTTTTGACAGCACTTGCTGCTAACCAGGATTTTTCTATTATAACAGATTGTCTTTTGTGTGATTTTTGTGCAGATTTTTTCACTAAGTTTTGTAGTTCAGTTTGGTGGTGAATGGACGTTGTTATGCAGTCGCATTCATCATGTGAACGGCTCATTTTTGTCTGCACCATATTGTATTGGGCTTATATATTTAGTATTTCTCATATGCTCAGAAGTAGTAACTTCCTTGCCCGTGGTACATGTGACCCTGTAATGGTTTATCCTATTCTGTACCCTTTTATCCTTATTCCCATTATTATACCTCATCGATATTTACACAACACAGAAAACTAAGTTCTAAGAGAAGCGGCACACAATAAAAATAAACCGAGCTATCTCCTAAAAGAAAGAACTGGTTACTGGTGATATGTGTCATCTGCCTTGGATGCATCTTCTTGTATTTATCCTCTTCATTATTCTGTAAAGTCTGTCTACATTGTTAGATTTACAATTCCCGAATCAAAAACGCCATATGGTAATACGGCTCTTAGTAAAAACCAACATTTATTTATGAGCAAATCAAATTACATCTTTGAGAAAATAAATAACTTTGCATCTACGGTTGACCTTGGCAACACAACACTATTTCATATTTTAGCGTTTGCTGGGTGATTATCTGAAGATACATGGTATGAAATAAACCCTTGTTTGAGGAAGGTTGTTAAAGATTAAAAAAAAGGACCTGTCTGCGACTATGTCTGGTGTCGGAGTTCAGTCTCTTTCACTTAAAGGGATTGTTGCAGTTTAGCAATTTATCATGTTTCCAACGTAAGGATGATATATTACTGATGTAAGAGGAATGTAATAATTATAATGGATAACTCAGGAGTCTTTTTGCGTGGAGCAAAGACACAAAGGAACACGGTTTATAGGTGAAAAAGTCTATATTGTAAGACACGGTGATTCACAATAAGTGCAGAAGGAAAATCAAGGTCCATAAACACAAAGTGTAGATATTGAATGAAGCCTAATGAAAATTCTGTTGAAAAATCTCAGAGGAAAATGCAATCAGTGGAGTCTAAGAAGCACAGTTTATACTTGGAGATGCTGTAAAAGGAAAGTCTATGGCAATTCCAAACAAGGAGAAGTTTAAGCAAGTTTATATAGCACATTAAATCATCCAGAGAGGCCTGGGAAAGGAAGACTTAGACAGTCCACAACCAGATGCAGAGCAAATTTCCAGAGTCCAGAAGTCCTGAATATATTTGTGCTCGCTCTGCATCTATTTGAATGTAGGAAATGACACAGCACTTAATAAAGCAATCAGCTTACATGTCAGCAAAGGCAGGTGAAGCAGGAGCAACAGCATAGGGAGTAGAAAAAGCTGCCAGGAGCAGAAGGAATGCTGGCACAGGTGTAGGTAGCAGAACCTCTGATGAGCATCAATCAGGAGATTCACACAGGATTTGCATGAGTAGGCAGAGAACTTGAGAAGCCACTAGGAGCAGGGAACCAGGCAGAGGAAACCAAAGAAGGATACTCTAAAAAAGACTAGAGGTTGGGGTGGGGTTTATAAAGGCAGGAAGACAAAGGACACATGAAGCAAAGGACGCCATCTAGGAAAAGGGAAGAGGGAAGGAATACCCAAATGGTAATCAAAATATTCTTTAGAGTCTTTACTAGGAAGAGGGCAAAATTGCACAAAGGGTTATAAAAATATTTCTTAGCATCCTTACAAGAAAGATGATCCGCAGCATCCAAGAAGCAGAACAGGTAAGTAGTTAAAAACATGGATTTTTTTTGAACAAACATTAAAATTGAAAGCAGAATGTTAAACCACCAGAAACAGATAGTGGGAGATGGTCGTACCTGTTTCGGCAAGAAAGTGCCTTATTAATGGACGTTCTTAACTACTTACCTGTTCCGCCTTTTGGACACTGGAGATCATTTTTCTCTTCCTGTTTTTTTCCGAACCTGAATTAGGGAGGATTTGTGCGCCGGCTGTGGAGTCATTGATGTGCTGAATCTGGGGTGAGCTGATTTATCTTTTTGCATACATTAGTTAAAGGGCACATCACTGGATCCCCCATAAATCCTAAGTACAAGATTCTATACTACCCTATTGAAAATTAGTATTGGCCTTTTATGTCATGTGTACCATCACTGTATCAATTGTCAATGGGATTGCCAGAGAAAGCCAAGCTCCACACTATGCTATCTCTGGTCATTTTCTATTGGTGGTGCACTAAAGTAAACATGATATACTACACGTAATCAAATTATGACCCGTATTTCACCCTATTTAATTGTGTCGCCTACTTAGAGACATTGCTATAATAAAGAATGTCATAGTTTGAAATGCGTAGGTATGTTTTCTGGTATTTCCTGCCATTTAAAACATTTCAATTATTGTTTTCCTGTTGACAGATGACATGATATGAGTTCACAATTTGGAAACTCCTTGCTTTTTTAATATGGAGTATTTTTCTGTGTGCCATCCTAAGATGTGAAGTTGACTGCTGCTTATTGTCAGTGGAGGAGCTGAGTGCACAGTAGTACACAGCCTACATACAAGGTTGACACCATTGTTAAAAGAAACCAAAACTTTTTGTTATGCACATACCTAACTTAAACATACAATAAGTAAAAAGGGAAATAAAGCCTATCACACAGCAGCCGCACCCACACCCTACTAGTTCCTGTACAGACTAAAATATCTCTAGCCGCATAAGTAAAAACCACAACTCAGAATAGGCTACCTTAAAGGTCATCAAGTGGTTTCTCGTTCCTCCAGAGGAACCAGAGGGGAGGCTGTTATGCACAACAACAGAGAGAAAGTGTAGAAAGGTATATCAGACCCAAGATGGGAAGCCTAAGGCACATGCACAGGGGTGAAAAAACTGAATAATAAATGAAAGCAAGAAAAACCTCCCACCAACCTAACTTATGAATGAGGACAGGTTTATAGACGGTAGATAAAAAAGACTGACGCAAAATCAGCTGAAATTCCATAGCTGAAATCCACTAAGAAATATAGCCAGCAAAATAGATAAGTTCAAGTTGAATATAAATAGCCACACCTAAGCAGTGATAGGACATAGCTAAAATAGGAAAGTGAAAAACACCTGACCAGCAGCAAAGCAAGGCAAGAAAATCCAGGAGAAAGTCAGATGAGGGGATGACGACTGCGCTGCCAAAATCCACCAGACATCAAGGGTTAGATTACAGCATATGTTTATACCAACGGTTTGTCCTGAGGAAGGGGCCAGAGAGTCTTGACACACAATGACAAATAAACCTACATTGTATCCCAACCCTTCATCTCTTATTTGACAAATAAACCTATAATGTATCCTAACCCTTGATGTCTTGATGTCTTGGCAGCACGGTCATTAACCCCTCACCTGTCTTTCTCCTGAATTGGTGGAGTTGGCGGATGGTCACCGATTTGACCAAAGGATCAGTAATCGACCACCTATTAATGTAAACTCCGTTGATTAAAATAAAAAAGTGAAACTTCTACCCATTAAAGAATATTTCAAAGTAAATGAGTTCCTTAAAAAGAACAAAACTGTTCAACAGAAGATTAAATATAAGTGAGGATCGAGGATGACAAATTATCACACGAGCATATGTTGTGATACTATAGCTGACGGGGTACGCGGCTGCATACAGCATGGCTGTTAGGATTGGCGGAGACCTGACACAGTGGGAAAACATTATACTAAATGCGAGTTTCCCCCGTCACAAATTAATCACACATATGTCACAAGCTTATGCTGCTTCATGAATTTGGGCTGGATTGAAAATTACTTAAGAGAGTGGAAACTGCCACAATTATTTTTCTATTGATCGGATCCATATGTAATTTTGCAAACAATCTGTATTTTGTAAATACATGTCATATGTAGAATGTAGAATTATCTGATACCCTGAGAGGTCTAATTATGTTTTGCTTCAAATATATACTAGTGCATCTCAATGAATTAGAATATCATCAAGAATCAATATCATACTGCCATGTTTCAGGGCGTTTCAGGGAGTAATAAGTCAATATTATATTATATATTATATTCACTCTTTGATGTCTAGTGGAATACCCTTCATCCTCCCTACTTTAATCATCTGAGCCAACGACCTTTGGGTTTTCATTGGCTGTAAGCCTTAATCATCAACATTAACAGAAATAAACACATGAAATAGATCCCTCTGTGTGTAATCACTCTATATAATAGATGTGTGTCACTTTATGTATTGAATTACTGAAATAAATTAATGTTTTGCTGATATTCTAATTCATTGAGATGCACTGGTATCTGTCTCTTTGCATCTATCTATCTATCTAATAATTAAAATAATAAAAGAAAGGTTGGCAGCACTACCAATAGAAGCTGGGTGCAATAAAACCTGTTAAGGTGATGTCCAAACCTACCTCACGTATTAATGATGTATTAATTAACACTGTTTTACATAATTGATGGATGGCATACTGTGGAAACACTATTTAAATGTGCACTTGATGTTTGTCCACTGCTTGAGAAAGGCAGAGAAATCTGCCAAAACTGATTACCGTATATACTCGTGTATAAGCCGACCCGTGTATAAGCCGACCCCCCTACTTTTGGGGAAAACCTATTGACTCGTGTATAAGCCGAGGGTGGACCCCAGCACAGGTATACAGCCCCAGCAGTGTGGTATACAGGCCCCCCAGTGGTACACAGGCCTCCCCAGTGGTAGTATACAGCAGCCTCCCCAGTGGTATATACAGGCCCCAGCGGTATATACAGCAGCCCCAGCTGTATACAGCCCCCCCCCATCAATGGTATAAAGGGCCCCATCTGTATACAGCAGCCCCAGCTGTATACAGCCCTCTCCCCCATCAGTAGTATACAGGGCCCCAGCTCTATACAGCAGCCCCAGCTGTATACAGCCCTCCCCCCCCATCAGTAGTATACAGGGCCCCAGCTCTATACAGCAGCCCCAGCTCTATACAGCCCTCCCCCCCATCAGTAGTATACAGGGCCCCATGCTGTATACAGCAGCCCCAGCCCCAGCATTTTTTGTGCTGAAAAACTCGGCTTATACACGAGTATATACGATATCTATCTATCTATCTATCTATCTATCTATCTATCTATCTATCTATCTATCGTCTACCTATCTGTCTATCTACACATAAGAATACAGCAGTAGCAGTATAATAGCAGTAAACACTACTAATAATAGCAGTGAGGGACACTCATTTCAGGAGACTCCCATATCTCTTCCCGGATTTCATAACCATGAAGGAGGAAGAGAAAACATATATCCTGCTGGGGGAAGAAGAGAGCAGTGGAGATAGCAGCGCGGTATGTGAGCGCATACCACAGAGTTTGAGGACATGAACTATGATATGCCATGGACTTCCATAGCCCCCACCCTGGATCTGCCTCATCCATTGTTCTTATAGCCCCCACCCTGGATTTGCCCCTATCCACTGCTCCTACAGCCCCCACAATTAATGTGCCCCCATCCACCTTTCTTACAGCCCTACACAACATCCTTACAGTCCCTATTCCCTTTTGTACTCTTGCTTTGGCAAAACTGATGTGTATTTAGTCCTGACAATAAAGCTTATTTGAATTAGGCGGGCGTCACACGCTACGATATATGTAAAGATCTCGCTGGAAAGTGCCTGATTTGGCATCGCTGCTACGACATCGTTGCGTGTGACAGCATGATGTGACTACCGATAAGTGGTCAGATCGTTATATACAGATATGAGATCCGGATCCCACATCAGACGATGTCAATCATCCAATCTGCTGCATCGTTCTGTGTGACACCGCCATAACCGATCTCCTGACCGATTTCTCCTATTCACATCATTGACAACCATCAATCTCTGGTTGTGTGAGCGATCCCTGCACATAACATCGCTGCTGTGTCCTGATCGTTATCTATACATGTGACACCGCACTAACGATGTGTCCACGAGCCGCACCCCTGACATCGCTATCTATACATGTGACACCTCACTAACGATGTGTCCACGAGCCGCACCCCTGACATCGTTATCTATACATGTGACACCTCACTGACCATGTGTCCACGAGCCGCACCCCTGACATCGTTATCTATACATGTGACCCCTCACTAACCATGTGTCCACGAGCCGCACCCCTGACATCGTTATCTATACATGTGACACCTCACTAATGATGTGTCCGAGAGCCGCACCCCTGACATCGTTATCTATACATGTGACACCTCACTAACCATGTGTCCACGAACCGCACCCCTGACATCGTTATCTATACATGTGACACCTCACTAACCATGTGTCCACGAGCCGCACCCCTGAGATCGTTATCTATACATGTGACACCTCACTAACCATGTGTCCACGAGCCACACCCCTGACATTGTTATCTATACATGTGACACCTCACTAACTATGTGTCCACGAGCCGCACCCCTGACATCGTTATCTATACATGTGACACCTCACTAACGATGTGTCCACGAGCCGCACCACTGACATCGTTATCTATACATGTGACACCTCACTAACGATGTGTCCACGAGCCGCACCCCTGACATCGTTATCTATACATGTGACACCTCACTAACCATGTGTCCACGAGCCGCACCCCTGAGATCGTTATCTATACATGTGACACCTCACTAACGATGTGTCCACGAGCCGCACCCCTGACATCGTTATCTATACATGTGACACCTCACTAACGATGTGTTCACGAGCCGCACCCCTGACATCGTTATCTATACATGTGACACCTCACTAACGATGTGTCCACGAGCCGCACCCCTGACATCGTTATCTATACATGTGACACCTCACTAACCATGTGTCCACGAGCCACACCCCTGACATCGTTATCTATACATGTGACACCTCACTAACGATGTGTCCACAAGCCGCACCCCTGACATCGTTATCTATACATGTGACACCTCACTAACGATGTGTCCACGAGCCGCACCCTGACATCGTTATCTATACATGTGACACCTCACTAACCATGTGTCCACGAGCCACACCCCTGACATCGTTATCTATACATGTGACACCTCACTAACGATGTGTCCACGAGCCGCACCCCTGACATCGTAGGTGAGATCGCTCACAAAATCGTAGTGTGCGATGGCCGCCATAGATAGATAGATAGATAGATAGATAGATAGATAGATAGATAGATAGATATGAAAATTCATAATAATAAATTATCAGATTAAGCAAGTCTTTTCATAATTGCTGCTCTTCTTGTACATGCGCCATATTTGCTTCAGGAGCTCAGTTTCATTAAAGTGTAATACTGCAATCCCAGGTACGGCCTATAAGCAGGGGGGGGCGCTATTTTTATTAAAAACAAACAAATAACGGCCTTTACATCAATGGGATATGTTGGTTTTCTATATTCGGGATATTGCAGTCATTACTTCTTGTTCAGGAATATGGCGCTTGGTAACAACTTATTATTTATCTAATTAAAACCTTTTGTTACTTATTGAAAACAAGAATCAATTGTAGTTCATTATCTAATAATTCCAGCAACGACCCATTAAACACCTCAATGAAGAGACTTGGCAAGAAGCGCAGGAAGCAATTAGGTTTCGTTTGTGGCAAACACATTTGACATATGACTCACAGCCAAATACTTGTCTGACACCGAGAAGGAATGACAAGGCGGATACATCATCTGCGCTCTAGGTTTTCTTCACGTGTGGCTATACTTTGAGTTCAACCGGGATCTTTAACCTGGAGGTTCAAAAGCTGCAGATCTCTAGCAAAAAGTAAATCGATATAAGGGTAATTTTCGCTCAAGGTTATGTGAATACGTTGAGTATTTGGTGAAGAAATCTGCATCTAAAATGCACCAAAAATGCAATTTGTCACTTCCAACATCCGGCTGTACTCCTATCATATGCTTCAGCAAGTGTGCATGCGTATGCTTGGCTCGCCTATGCACACTTACTTAGGCTGCCGCCATCTTTGGACACCTGGGTATATAAACATGGTGGCGGCATGACCAGGCACGCACATGCACACTTACTCTCCTGGCCGTCATCTTTGAACACCTGGCCTCAAAGGTAAGAGCATACGAGGGTAGAAAAAAGCACAGTGGGAAGAATGAATGAAGTGGGGGGGAAACAGCACACGGGGGGAGAATGCCCAATTGGGAGAGAGAGCGCAAAGGGGGAGAGCACACAGGGGAGAGAGAGCACACAGGCAAGCAGAGATAGTGCACAGGGGGAGACAGCTCAAAGGAGGGAGCACATGAGGGGAGATGACAGCACAGGGTAAGTCTAAAGAGGGAAAGCGCACAGTACAGGGGGAAAGACATCTCAAAGGAGAGAGCACAGTAGGGGAGAAGACAGCACATGGAGGAGAGAGCAGACAGTGGAGAGACAGCTCACAGTGGGCGAGAGTGCACTGGGGAGAGAGTGCACAGGGGGAGACTGCTCAAAGCAGAGAGTGAAAAAGGGAGGAGACAGCATAAGAGTAGAGAGACACCACACATGGGAAAGACAGCTCAAAGGAGAGAGGACATGAGGGGAGGAGACACCACACAGGGGGGAGAGTGCATGGAGGGGGAGACACAGTGCATAAGGGAGAAATAGGTCAAAGAAGAGAACAGAGGGGAGAAGGTGTGTCGCTCCGGGAATCGCCTCACCCACAGCGGAACCAATCTTGCCTAATTCCATCTTCGCTTCACACGCCGCATTCTCAAAGGCAATGTGGGCGTACATGGTCAGCGCTGCGAGGAGATAGGCGTGCCACAGTGGTTTACACCGCGCACCATACGCGCTCATTGGACAATGCAACAGCGTTACGATTGGGCAGCCTGCTCTGGAAGGCTGGCTAATACATGACGCCATTGCCATTATGTGGTGCTGGACGGACAGCTCTTCAAATATGGCTCGGTGTCAATTCACAGCCAATGGGAACACAGTAGCCCACACCAATCAGTTCACACGGGGTGCGGACTCCAGCACGCTGAGGCACGCCTACGGGAAATCATAGACAACGCTCTTTCCATCACTATCGCCCTATCACATGCCACAACACGGAAATATCACCTTAACGATTGCGGCTGATTATTGAGCAGTGTTCAGGAATCCGGTGACGGCCGAGGGGCGATTTATCGCCGCGAAATTCCCCAATCACACACCACAACCATGAGGCAATTTCACGGCGATTGCTCCGGGGCGACGTGTCACCTTATAGAATGCCAGGCGATATTGCAGCATGTGACGGTACCTTAAGTGTTCACTAATGCAGATATGTCTGAGTAATGGAACTGATATAAACCATCATCTGTAGGAAGCATCAGGTCTGTACAGGGTTTATTTATTATCAGTTCTTAAAAGCAAATAAACCTCTGAACAATATATAAGTTAGATCTTGTTTCTAATAGAAAACTGATTACTCATCCGCTCCGATATTTCCTGAGTAATAGACTTCTAAGCTGTCGGAATTATCTGAGAATTGAACAAGAATTGAAGAAGATTCGGAGTAATTGTCGATCGGCTTCACATGCATCAAACATCTGCCGGACTTCAATTTATTCCATCTGGATTCTGTCCCCGGTAATACAACTAATACACGGATACATGGTGAGGGAGGACGATTGCGGAACCTGCCGGGATGACACATTGTAACACCACAACAATCCGGAGCATTATATCTCCTGTGTATGGTAAATCATTGATATCTGTACTCGTATAAGTTTCAGCACAACAACCTTATATAGTCTGGAATCTGAGGGTACCGTCACACCAGGTGACATCGCTGGGGCGTGGCCTATCGCCAGCATCATCGGCGGCGAGTCGCCCCGTGTAAAGTGTCGATTTTACGCAGACAAATCAGGTGAGAGTGGTCGCCTGGTTTCAGAGCACTGCTGTGAAACCAGGCAACCACTCTCAGACAATGTATACGCATCACCCAGTGTAACATCACGATTGGCGATGTTACAGGCGATGGGAGCCATAGGTCCCATGTTACAGGATCCCTGCTAGGTTTTCTAGACACCCCAACAGCGACGTCGCCTGAAACATCGCCAAAGCGTTGCCAGAGATATCGGCGCGTGTAAACCTTAGGGTACGCCAAACACCAGGTGACAGATGCACAGGAGCGTGCACATTTTTGGCACCCCGCCAGTGTCACCGTCGCATTTTTACACACGGCGACACCTCCGTCAATGCTTTGGTGATGTTTCAGGCGACGTCGCTGTTGTGGTGTCTAGAAACCCCAGCAGGGATACTGTAACATGGGAGCTTATGGCTCCCATCGCCTGTAACATCGCCAATCGCAATGTTACATGGGGCGATGCATACACATCGCCTGAGAGTGGTTGCCTGGTTTCACAGCAGTGCTCTGAAACCAGACAACTATTTTCAGCCGTTTTTTCGGCGCAAAATCACCACTTTACACGGGGTGACTCGCAGCCAATGATGCTGACAATAGGCCACGCCCCTGCGTCACCTGCAAAATCGCTGGTGATGTCGCCTGGTGTTACGGTACCCTTACAGGTATAGGGTACCTTTACACGCGGCTACATTTCTAGGGTGGCTACAGGTAACTTACTGGTTGCAGTGAAATCATGGAGAGATTATTCCATTTGTACACAGCAACAAGATAGAACCTTGTCTCCATGATTTCACTGCAACCAGTAAGTTACCTGTAGCCACCCTAGAAATGTAGCCGCGTGTAAAGGTACCCTTAGGGGATAAAAGATAGACAGACAGAAGGTGGTCTGGGATTGAGATGGTGTCCACCCACTTAGAAGTGGGATAGGGAGGACAAGGAGGACAGGGATGTCAGCGTAGGAATCATCAGATCTGGGGTCACCGTGTCGTGGTTGATAAGCAGACAGATATTGGCCAATATATGTACCAAGAACCCCAGAAAATAAAAAGATAAGAATATTGAGTTTTTTTAAAAAAAGGTAAGTTTTTAAATTTTTTCCTCATATATAAACCGCTTATTAGCATGTGTGCATTATTGGAGGTAACTGAGTGCTGCAGTGAAAATTTTTTCTAGATAGATAGATAGATAAATAGATAGATAGATAGATAGATAGATAGATAGATAGATAGATAGATAGATAGATATAGAACATTTTTTTTTAGAGCAGCGTTTCACAATAGCTTTGCTAAGGTGCTAAATATCATTTCCAGGTGGGAATCAACCACCAACATACCGACCATATATGCAAATAACAAACTGCAGCACTCTTTTTGCAATGTTCCTTATGCCTTTATTGGCCTTCAGGTAAATATGGTGACGTTTCGGTCAACCTGTGACCTTCTTCCAGCCAGGCTGGACAGATGGAGGAAGGTCAAAGGTTGACCGAAATGTCGTCATATTTACCTGAAGGCCAATAAAAGCATAAGGAACATTCCAAAAAGAGTGCTGCAGTTCGTTTTTTGCAGATAGATAGATAGATGCAAAGAATTCAAAATAGAATCAGCGCAGTAGTAACCATAATAGGTTCAATAGTCCTGTACACAGTGCTCCACTGTGTGGTGATACTTATCAAAAAATCAGGCAGCACTCAAAGCACAAAGATATTTTCTGGACCCTTTATAAGGCCACGTGATGCGATGTTTCAGTCAAAACAGACTTTTCTCAAGCATCTCATGCTTGAGAAAAGTCTGTTTTGACAGAAACGTCACATCTAGGGATGAGCGAGTATAATCGTTACTAGTCGGTACTCGTCGAATAGTAACAATGTTCGGCTACTCGCCGAGTTTCTTGTGATCACTCGGGAGTAGCGAGTAGTCCTTTTACTTTTGCAGTGTATCTATATATACACTTCAAAAGTGCACTAAAAGTGAAGAAAAGTTGTTAAAAAATTAAAAAAAAACATCATACTCACCTTCCGACGCCTGCACCGGGACCGGAAAACCTCACCTCCGATGTGCGGCAAGGACCTGCCAGTCTGATAGCCAATCAGATGGCTGGCAGTGATTTGGCCAATCAGATGCCCAGATTGCCAGGTCTTGAACGTGCATCAATGACCTGGCAATCTGGGCAATCAAGAGGCTGGTAGCGATCACGTGGTTTATGATGTCCGGCCATCTGATTGGCCAGATCGCTCTCAGCCATCAGACTGGCAGGTCCTTGCCGCACATCGGAGGTGAGGTTTTTGGGTCCCGTACAGGCGTCGGAAGGTGAGTATAATGTTTTTTTTTATTTTTTACAACTTTTCTTCACTTTTAGTGCACTTTTGCAGTGTATATATAGATAACCTGCAAAAGTACTCGCATTTCAATTGGACTCGCTATACTCGCAATGAGTACTGAGTACTGGGACCTACTTGTTGAGAGTCCGATTACTTCAGTACTCGCTCATCCCTAGTCGCATAACGTGGCCTAATAAAGGGTCCAGAAAATATCTTTGTGCTTTGAGTACTGCCTGATTTTTTTATAGATAGATAGATAGATAGATAGATAGATACTGAAACATTTTGAAGGGTCCAATTTTAATCTGAAGGTTTATCAAAAAAATGGACCACATTCAGATAACATCCGGGTTCAACCAGTTTTCCAGGCCTGTCAGATTGGAGAAGGTTGATAATCCAGTGTCAAGCTTCAGGATTAGAAGAGAAAAATTTTGGCACGGTGTTAGCCAGTTTGGTACCGTGTTAGCCAGGTAAGAAAATGTTGATTGCTCTCAGTGGGAGAAACAAGATAATAATCTTGAAGTTGTGATACCTTTTAATGGCTAACAAAAATAAAACAAGTGATGTTACAAGGCGAGCTTTCGAGACGTCTCAGTTCTCTTCATCAGGCATAGTATGACAAAATATTGAAAGAAACCTCAAATATATACATGAACAACTAGAGCAGACACAAGGTATCATGAATGGACATTTAACTAAATAAACAAAACAGAGCCTGCAGAGGATCCAGTGAAGTCAAAGATTGTATGGCCCTAATTTATATGTAAACCTTGTGTTTTAAGACTTCAGTGTCTTTGAAAAGCATTCTTCAGATGTTATAATGAACCATAAATATGTCAGATGGGTTTAACCCTTTTTGGATGCAGTCGAAAGCTCTAATGAATTTGGATTCACAGACCCTTCGATGTTTCTGTGATTTGAACTTACCTCTCAAAATTGCAACTTTCATATTTTCAATGTTATGTCCTTGACCAGCTTCAGAATTAGATCTGGGAACAATGTGCTGTATAATCACTTCCTTCACTGCTGAAACACAACAGGTCCAGTACCTGTCTGAGTGCTAAATATCTTTTCCCTTCATTTCTTTCTTTCGCCCAGGGGTTTTCATTTATCATGTAGTTTCTCCTATCACACTGCAGGTGCAGCTATTTATACCATTATATTATCTTCCTGGTCTTCTCTGCTGGCTATATTCCAAGATCCTGCTTGGATTTCCAGCCATACTGACAAGTATTTATGCCAGTTAGTTGGAGACCAACTAAGTTTTATCCTCTTCCTTTCTCCTTCTTAAGGTTAGGTAATAGGAGGCTTTCATATCCTACTTTCTCCATTAATGTTTTCTGTCTTCTCACCTAGGATCTCTTGTATCTCTGCACACCTTCCTTATTCATGGTTATAGTGCTCTGCACCTCTCAATTGTTCTTTAGGAGGTATTAGGAAAACTCATCGGCCTTTCAAGCAGCCAGGTCATCTCATTCAGGGTTGTTCTAGCCTGCGCAGATGCCACTTGGGACTGTGCAGCTAATACCTTAGTCTGTTTAGGACATGGTTGGCCGGTAGTGCGGAAATTTTGAGATAGGCCCTATTTTACTATGTGAATTACAAAGAGTGCATGAAAATATTTTTTTAATTATTTCTCTCGTACAAGAAAAACTGACGACCCTAGGACCGCACTCCGATCAGATTCTGATGTCCTGTGAGGAACGGTTACAGGATTTGGGAATGTTTACCTTACCAAAAAGAAGACTGATAGGAGACTTAATTGCTGTCTACAAATATTTTAAGGGCTGTCACACTGTAGATGGATTAGCTTCATTCTAGGGCTGTCACACTGTAGAGGAATCAGCTGTTTTCTAGGGCTGTCACACTGTAGAGGGATCAGCGTTATTCTAGGGCTGTCACACTGTAGAGGAATCAGCTTTCTTCTCATTTGCGCAAGGAATGACTAGAAGCAAGGGATGAAACTGAATGGGAGGAGACACAGATTAAATATTAGAAAACATTTTTTGACAGTGAGGGCGATCAACAAGTGGAACAGGCGGCCACGAGAGGTGGTGAGTTCTCCTTCAATGGAAGTCTTCACACAGAGGCTGGACAGACATCTGTCTGGGATGTTTTAGTGAATCCTGCTTTGAACAGAGGGTTGGAGCAGATGACCCAGGAAGTCCCTTCACACGATGACCCAGGAAGTCCCTTCACATGATGACCCATGAGGTCCCTTCACACGATGACCCAGGAGGTCCCTTCACACGATGACCCAGGAGGTCCCTTCACACGATGACCTGGGAGGTCCCTTCACACGATGACCCAGGAGGAACTTTCACACAATGACCCAGGAGAACTCTTCCAACCCTACCATTCTATGATAAGAATAATTGGTGTGGTTATTTTTCCACAATTAGTAAAACTGGATGAGTAAATGAGCCCTAAGGAGACATAAAAATGCAGTTGTATTAGCCAATGTGGCCTGTTTCTTTATAAAGCACAAGAATCCACCATGGCACTAAGATGTTAATTCCACCTATTATCTATTTGACTAGTGAACTCAATGTGCGTCTTTTCTCTGAACCATATTCCATCACAGAGAACTCAAATAGACATAGTGAAGCTGCAATACCATGAACAGCCAGTGGATCTGTCCAGCCCCAGGCCCTGGGGTACTCGGGTATCAGGCTCGTGGGGTGGTTTCACAGGGATGTCACGGGTGGCAGCGCATGAGCCCGTGGCCTGGGTGACACTTCAATAAGGGGTGTATGTACAGGGGATTAGAATTTGTCATGTGATGCCACCTGTAGTACCTGGTGATGGGTCACCAGCGCCGCCACAGTCCTCTGGAGGTCGATGGTACTGCGGATGAGATGGCAAAACTCCCTACAGGTGGAGCTTGTCCTCCAGGGCAGCATTCCTGAAAGCAAAAAGGTTGAATTTTGCAGCACAAAGACACGGTGGCAAAGTCACTCCCCCGGGTACTTTACTGCAAACAGTCAGCAGTAAAATACAGAGTCCACAGTTCAGCAAGTTGATAATCAAACAGGTTACCGTCGTAGGGAGTGGCAAGTGAACGGATTGTTTCCATGGGGCTTGGTTAGGTGTCCCTCCTTTACTGCTCTTCCAGTTTGGTGTGAAGCCTGGCTGATCTGAAATCTAGCCTGGCCTCCTGTGCTCTCTCACCTTTGCTGTCGTCAGGTAACCCTCTAATGGCTTGCCGCTCTCTCTTCAGGCGGTGCCTGGCCCCCTTGATATTGACTCCACAGGTGCCCGGGAGACTTGAAGACTCCACGGCAATCCGGATTCTCTGCTGTGCTTGTAGACTCCAGCAGTCTGCGGGCTCCGGTGCCCGGTAAGCCGTCTGGGAGAACCTATCACTGGCTCCTCTGTTCCCAAAACTGCTGCTCTCTCCTGAAAAGCTCCTTTCCTGTCTGTTCCCAGCAGCTGCCTTCTCCTCCTCCTCCTCAGATTAGACTCTCTCCCTTCCTCTCACCATCACACTGCTCGCCCTCAACTCCTCCCACCGGGGCTGGGTCTCCTAGTAAAGGAATTAACCCTGTAGTCCCCTGAGCTAAGGGTATGTGTGGATGCGAGCAGGGCTGCACCGTCCATAGGACAGTGTGAGCCCTGTGGATCAAGCGGCAGGCAGGCTGGGGGAGCGGCAGTAGAGAAGGGGGCGCCAACACCACACACCGTCTTCCTGTGTGCCCGGCGCCGCAACCTGCTCTGGGTAAGAAGCGGTAAAATGCTGCAGGGGGGTGGCGGTGCTGTGGAGTGACAGCAGCTCCCCCTAAACCCCCCCCAGGTCCCCACTTCAGCTGCTGGAGGGCGGCGGTGCTGGGGAGTGACAGCACCCCCCCTCCCCCACCCAGGTCCCCACTTCAGCTGCTGGAGGGCGGCGGTGCTGGGGAGTGACAGCACCACCCCTAAACCCCCCCAGGTCCCCACTTCAGCTGCTGGAGGGCGGCGGTGCTGGGGAGTGACAGCACCACCCCTAAACCCCCCCAGGTCCTCACTTCAGCTGCTGGAGGGCTCAGGCGGCACGGATGCTTGATGCACCCCTGGATACGAGGAACAAGCCATATTTAACTTCCCCATTCACTTGCCACTGGGATATTTACAGCGCTTTTATGGGTGTAATACCCCGGTGTGACACCCGACCACTGTGGGGCGCCACAGATCAAAGTAGCGCTGTTTCTTGGGGGAAAAAAATGTTTTTTTTCTAATATTATTATTTTTCCAATCATTCCACATTCAGTTTTGGTTAGTGAATCACTGCTGGTCTTCTAAGGACAAGTGTTGAGAAAACTTTCTGATTAGTTATAGAATGTTCTGCACACTTCTTGACTAACCTTTCAGCTTCTTCATCGACAGTTTTGAGACCTTGATTTTGATTTTTGTTAAGACGTTTTTTCTTCCTTTATTCCCTTCTTCCATTCTCATTTCTTAAGAACTGTACTTAGATTTTAGAAGCCAAGTATGGATCTTTTGTTCTTTGCATTTTCTCCTTGTCTTCTTAATAGAGTCGGGAGCTGGTAGGTGGTCTTGAGTGCTTTTTTTTGGCATTTTAGACTGATAATTTTAACTGTGAAGTTGGTCATGACAAGGCACCCCTTTGTTACACTTTGTAACTCTTTGAAATCTTTATTCGGTAATTATGGTATATTTTTCCTCGGTTCCCTTTGTTGAATCCTTGACCCTGCGCCCAAGAATCTTGAAGTCAGTGTCTCTTGTATTATAAGTATCACTACATTGTCCTCTTTCTTTGCAGCTTATAGACAATGGAGCCTCGGTGGACTAGACCCGACCATACAGAACTTCCAACTAGGAGTGGAAAAAAATACCAAGTAGGTAAAATAATTGTCCTGCACACAACAGTCTGTGCTCCGGGCCACTGAGAACTACATCACACAACTATTATGGCGTTATTCATGATTTAATTTATCCAACTTTTCATTCAATGTAAAAGGTCACTGTCATTTCCATAAGCTTTACATAAACCAATATAGTAGAAGTGAATATAAGAAAGTTGGTAATGTATCCTATCAGAGAAATAGGGTTCTTTCTCCACTTATGAGCCCCCTTTCTCCTCTTTCTGTCTCAGTTCTCGTTAATTACTAGGAACAACTGCTACGGTCTCTTTTACACAAGACAGGCTGCCTACTCACTGAGGGATCACATTACAGCTGCCTTTAGAATCCTATGAAGAGAGAAAGTTAAGGAGGAGGGAGGTGAGCGAGAGAGGTAAAAAGAAGCAAAGACCATGTTGCTGCTTCTTAATCTATCTTGTGATGGATTCAGTTCTAGACTGGTCTGTATAGCTGTATAATATATTACATCCTTTGTCTGTTCTAGAGACATGATAGCATTTGGTCTGCCTCTACTACTAGAGAGACAACTTCAAATAAAAGACTAGTGGACAATGGAAGTAAAACAGCTCAAAGAAGCTCAATGTGTCAAAAGTTAAGGAGATGCAGTTTATTGGAAGTCAATAGATTGTCCTGATAAAGAAACCAGAAGGTGCCTAAATGTATAGACTTCTAACCAACCATATGTTCATTTTTAATGAAGGTGTTGCCTCCTCCTCAATGCAAAGCAAGAGATCTGATTTGGCTTGGTAAAGGACCTATGGTTTATTGGAAGTCAGGGCATTTTGTTGATGGTTAGTCCTGATGAAGAAACTGGTGGGTTTCAAAGTGCGTTGACTTCCAATTAATTGTATGTAATTCATTTCTAATAGAGGGGTTAATACCTCCTCAATGCAAAGCAAGAGATCTGATTTGGCTAGGTAAAGGACTGTGAGGCACCGCCGGCATGATCCGCATGGCCGGGGTACATCACATGTAGGATCAGAGGATGATCCTGTGCACACTGGCCGGTTTTCCTGTGATGGTAATACTGTGTGAACCAACCTGAACACAATGAGTTCATGAGCCTAATGAGCGGCAGTGAGAGTGAGAGGAGTCCATAAAGAATAGGATGTGATGAGTGAGTGCTGACAACCCGGAACACAGGGAGTTAACCTGAGCTGTGTGGAAGCTGATGATTAGCAGCTGAGGGGGTGTGTCCAGGTGGGAGTGGCTGGCACGATAAGAGCCGGCCACCTGAGTGATTGTGAGATTCATTCATTCTGGAGGCTGAGATTGATCCTGGAAGCTGAGAATGATTCAGATGGAAGCTGAGACCAGCCTGAGTGCAGAGCAGTCCGAGGCTCTGTGTGCATGACATGATGGGAGCATGCTAGCTCCATGCCGGTGCCGAGGTCCGTGGTCGTGTCCGCACCTAGAGGGGGAAACCATGGTTGACCCGTGGACGCTAGACCGGGCGTGGGGTGAAAACACGCCCGGGAAAGGAGCCTGTGGGGATGCCTGGTGGAACCTGTGACCCAGGTAGCGAGACCCGGATCCGTGCCCGGTAAGAAAGCAGTTCCCGAGCGATAGTGTGAACTGTGCACCTGGTGTGCGTAAATCATGTTAGGCGAGTATAGATCGCCCTTGGGACCGACTCAGTGGAGTCCGTTAAAGGTCCTGATGAACCGGAATGTATGTAGCCCGTGGAGGCAATTGTATGTAGTGTGCCAGGCGGGCATAGACCGCCTTTGGGTCCGAGTCAGAGTACTCAGTTAAGGGACCCGATGAACTATGTGTATGAGGGCGTAAGTAATGGCCCTGAATGAGAGATGATGACCGATGTAAGACCCATGTATAATCATGTGGAGAGACAGTGACCCAGCTGGTATGGATGATGTTGGAGGCGTTCCGTCCTTGGGACGAGAGGGAGGCTTGCCCTGCTGCTTGCAGAGGGTACCTGATCCCTCAACCACGACCTCTAATGGTGTGGGTGTGCCTGTGGTGCCAGAGACAGGGGTAATAGGGCTCCTAGTAGGTATCGGATGTGGTTCCGTGTACTATGGTTTGCCAATCCTGTAATGTGCCATGGAGGGGCCACAGTCCATGGATGTGGGCTGTGAGCAGGTGTGTGATCCATGGACGCTGGAATGATGGATCACATACGGTGTGTAAGGTCCCGGTCAGGCAGGATTCCTGACTACGGGTGAATGTATATCATCATGCTGGGGGACTAAAGCCAGGCGGCAGGTACCGCCATTGGGACCCACAGGGCCCGTTGAGGCGTATGTAACGAAGGTCAGAAGCAGGGGTTAGAAGGGCTCCCGTACTGGGTAACGCGTGGTTAGGCGGAGGCCGCAGCCACGGGTTACTAGGGTTTGCCAATCCCTGTTATGAACCCGGAAGGGTCATCATCGAAGTATATCAAATGTATTTATTATAAAGGTACTGTAAGTAGGCCGGAGGCCGTAGCCACCACGGGAGCTGTTAGTAGAGCTCCAATGGGGACAGAGAGTCGTGGTTACAGGTCCCGGGTTACTATAAATCGTTATGTGCAATATAAGTGTTGTGATGTTAAATGTAAATGTATGGTGTTTATGTAAAGTGTTGTTAATCAATGTGATATGTGTGAAACATGCTACCCGGGTTATGTGATTAATATGTGAAAATAAACGGGTAGACATTGGTTAACTTAAAAACACGTGTTCTTGTCGTTTTGCAAGCGGGTTCCCCGGTTGCTACCTCACAGGACCTATGGTATATTGGAAGCCAGGGCATTTTGTTGATGGTTAGTCCTGATGAAGAAACTGGTGGGTTTCAAAGTGCGTTGACTTCCAATTAATTGTATGTCCTTCATTTCTAATGGAGGTTTTGCCCCTCCTCAATATAAATCAAGAGATCTGATGTGGCTGGGTGAGAGGCCTCTGATTGGTGGGTATGAGAATATATCACTCTCCACAAGGAAAAACATTCCACCTTAGACCCCAAGTCAGAGGCCTCTCAGCCAGCCAATTCAGATCTCCTGCTTTGCATTGTGGAGGGCATCTACTTTGTTAGAACTGAAGGACATATGGTTAATTGGAAGTCTACACATTGTGTTGATGATTAGTCCTGATGAAGAAATTGGTGTGTTTTGAAATGCGTTGACTCCCAATGTTTATAACAAAGGGGTTGGATTTCAGTACAGATCAGGAGATCTGATTTGGCAAGGTGAGAGGCCTCTGATTGGGAGTAGCTGTGATCCTGGATCCGTCGGTGGAGGTAGGGGTCCTCAGTCTACGGCTATTCAGGAGCCAGGGAATAGGGTGGAGACTCGGATGTCCTCATCATTAGAGGTACCTCCGAGGGCAGGGGGAGCTAAGGACCCCCAGGGTAAGGGTCAGATTAGCTCCTCCTGATCCCTTCACCCATTACACCTACCTGTTACCTCATTCTCTTACCTCCCAAGCGTGAAAACAGTATTCTGTGTCTGATGAAGACCCATAAATAAGGGTTGAAACGTTACACATTTTTCTGTTGTGGTCTGCCTTGATAAAAAGTCATAATCTGTTTAATAATATTGGAGTGCCAAGTGTCTTGTGCATGAACAACATTTTTGTCACGTATGGACTGCTTTGCTGTCCATGTGTAATTCTGCTGCAGTTCAATTCAAACTTCATTTTGTTGTTTCAGGGTTAATGCTAAAGCTGCTGTTGCTGTTTATGTGTATGTGCCCCTGGCCCCTGGCCTTTAAATAGTGTCCTCTTCCTCCAGCTGATGCCGCAGATAGAGTTCCACTCTGCCTTTGACTTGTGTGAGCTGAAGATGTCTTTGCACTTGCCGAAGCTTCTTTGCGCTTTCCCTTGGGAAGATGTTTTTCATTCTCAGGGAGTAGCACAGGACTGGTTGAGGAGCAGAGGGCAATGGTGGTGGCCCAGACCTCCTCACTATCTGAGGTATAGGGCTAGTTAGGGACCCCAGTCCAGGGCCAGACTAGCTACCCACTTATTCCATCTGGCTTCCATTCCCTCAAATGCTATACCACATCCATGACAATCTTAAATTTGGACCAATCTACATATGAAACACAGACAAGTACTATAAGTAATGTATCATAAGAAATTGGCAGAAAAGCCTCATATATGGATTTACAATTGCCAAAAAATGTCACATCTCTTCTCGGTGTAGAGATAATATAAGATCTTGCAGACAATGTTTGCACAGAATGATCCTCCCGTAATGATACTAAATTGATGTTTTCCAAAAACATATTCAGATATAGATGGAGTGATGAGATATTCCGGTGAGCCGAGAACAAAACTCCCCTTTCTCTCCATCTATCCGGATAACAGTAGGTGTCGTGTCCGGGAAGAGTCAGAGCCGGGGAGTCTAAAACTAAAAGTATCAATTGGTTTTACAGGATAAGAAATATTGTAGTTAACGACAAAGAAAACTTAATAGTCTGTAAAATTGGAATCAGATACAGAATCCGCAATTCTCCGCAGTCAGGATTCAATGGTTGTAAATAATGTTCAAATAACAGACAATGGACGGCGCTGGTAGGATTTTTTTGTCTTCCAATACCAAAGATTTACAATACAGCGACACAATGAGAAGACGCTGAAAATGGCTCCATTGTCTTATTATACAGGGAACGCTGGGAGCGGAGCTGGGGCCATATCATGAAAGGATATCTATAGAAAAGGCAGATTCCGTGTTATTAGGAAATTCCACACTTTTCTATGAATAGAGACAATAACTGTATGTATTATTAGTTTAGGAAAAATACAGATGTGTTAAATGTATTCATCCAAAGGATACAAAAAAGTATCGGACTCCTCTATAATAATCCATTCATCTATAGTGACTGTATGGATTTTACTCTCTTTATAAATGTCCACATGTCTATCTACATATCTATCTGTCTATCTATCTATCTATCTATCTATCTATCTATCTATCTATCTATCTCATATCAAATTCTAAACAGTTTTATTGTCAGGACTAAATACACATCAGTTTTGCCAAACCAAGTGTACAAAAGGGAATAGGGATAGGGACTGTAGGGATGTTGGATAGGGCTGTAGTAAAGGTGGATGGGGGCACATCAAGTGTGGGGGCTGTAGGAGCAATGGGTGGGGACAGATCCAGAGTGGAGGCTATACGTGCAATAGATGGGCAGATCCAGGGTGGGGGCTATAAGAACAATGGATGGGGACAGACCAGGGTGGAGGCTATAAGAACTATCTATCTATCTATCTATCTATCTATCTATCTATCTATCTATCTATCTATCTATTATCTATCTACATATTAACTGCAAATACATCTCTTTCTACCTGCACCAACATATATCAATCTGCAATTTATCTAACTTGAGCCGGATTGTTCACCTCACAGATTTCTCTCCGGACATCTCCACCAATGTGCACAACCGGCTCAACTATATATTCTGTATAGGAAGAACAGAGCAAATTCTAAGGCTAGGGTCACACTTGCGGTCTTTTTTTAAAAACCTGATCCGGTTTTGAGCTATTAAAAAGCTCAAAACCGGAGCAGGAAATGCTCCTCATAGGAGCCTATTTTAAAAACCAGATTGCATGAAAAATCATGCAGGTGCCCACCCCCCCTAAAGACATACCACCCACTCAAGTGCTCATATAATGAGTTAATTGCTGATGTACAGTAAGCCGACTCCTGTCAGCTCTGTACATTTTTATGAATGAAGCCGCCGGCTCCCCTTTGAGCAAAAATGGACCCAAATGTTGAAAATGAGATCCTTCACACCAATAAAAGAAAAGTCTAATGATGAGCAAGTAGCGAAATATTAGTAATCTTTATACTCATGATGAGTACTCTGTAATACTTGTGTACTCGTCCAAATAGCGAGTCCAATGTTAGTCAATTAGTGATAGGCTCCGCCCACACACATATGGCCATAGAACGAGTCTTTCTGGGGCAGTGATGGAGGGTGGGTTTTTTTTTGCATTTCCACTGCATAAAACACCTTGCAGTGCTCCCCAGAGAGACCCTAACATGTAATCTGCTCTCACTGGGGGTGACCCCCTTTGTGTACTGAAGGGAGCTGATAATTTGTGTCAGATCGATAACGATGGACACATCACTCACGAGCACCTGCGATACTCACCGAGTAACAGATATCACGAATACCATACTGTCCGTGCAAGAAACTAATATTGACGAGTATATTCACTCATCATTAGCTGCTGCCATACAACTCTGGCAGTGGCCTACACCATAAGAACAAAAGTATCAGACAACTGAGATCCAACAGTTTGATCTTTATCTCCCCTAGATCTTCCATCAAGGAGGAGTCGAGACCCCAATATACCATAGGTGGCGAGCAAGACCTACCAGTGTAACAATATCCAAGGCAGTCGCAGACATACTACAGTAATAATGCAGTTCATTATTTCTATTTTAACACAAAGGATATGAGTTGTAGCTCCGAATAGCGCAGAAGTTGTATGCTAATGGTGTAGCATGATATATATAGTATACGATCATACGGTGGTTGCTCTTCATCTATACGTATACCGCTTATGACAAGTAGGTGTATAGCTAGCCTCAATTTTACACTAGTTGGTCTTGTCTAACTGAAGAGCAAGGCTCTGAACTCCTATAAGAACACAATGGAGAATGAGCATGGCCATCAATGCTCCATTTACTGTCTATGAGACAGCAGAGTATGTCCTTGTGGAGTAGAGTATCTCTGCCAGTCCTACAAACAAGGCAAGCATCATTCTTGGATCAGTGGAAGACTAAGTGGTCAGACCTCCAGCCATCAGCAAGTCAGCACCTAATGGTTGGGTAGGTAAAAACTTGTTGGAAAAATCCTTTTAAAGCATGATTCCAGTGTTTTTCTTTATTGGCCTGCTGGAGAGGTGCTTTAATCGCAAGTCCCCTGCCACTGTTTGATACTCATCCTCAGCCAGCTTCACCCGCTATTGCTGTTGCTCTGTCAGAGTCCAGCAAAAAGTCAGAGTGCTCCAGTGGTTCATGAAGGTGACTTTTTAATACATCTCTTTGGAAGTCTATTTCTTGCTTCATTCTGGCCTGATTCAGATCTCATTCTGGCCTCATTCCAGGGCGCGGACTGGCCCAGGTGGCAGGGGGGCAAGTGCCCCTGGGCTGGTGGTGTAGCCCACATCTAGGGCCACCCCTCCACCACAGGAATGGAGCAGCAGCAGATGGTGGCGGACATTGTAAGTGAGCTGCGGTCCGAAAATTTCTGATAGCACCCCTCCCCCGGTCATCAAAAACTTCTGATAGCACCCCCCCCACACACAGTCATCAAAAGTTTCCGATAGCACCCGCCCCCCCCCCCCGGTCCTCAAGTCAGGGCTGGCAGACCAAAACTGCCACCCGGGGCCAGAGGCACCAGCCAGCCCCTGCCTCGTTCTGACCTCATTCTGCCCTTGTTCTGGCTCTCATAGATAGGCATTGAGCTCTTGTGACTTAACTTCTGACTTCCGGCCAATCATAAGCTATCGGCACATACTTTCAATACATCTCAATGGAAGCCTCATTTTGGCCTCGTTTTGGCCTCATTTTGGTCTCACTGTAGCCTCATTCTGACCTCATTCCAGCCTTGCTCTGGCCTTGTTATGAGTCTCATAGAGATGCATCGAGCTCTTGTGACTTAACATCTGGACAGTGAAAAGCTACTGGCAAAAGATGGTGCCAAGAGGCCAGAGCAGTGCTGAAAAAAGGTGAAGCCGCTAGAAGATGAGGACATGACTGTAGCAGGGGGCTCACATTTAAAGCGCCACTCAAGCGTTGAGAATAAAATGCTAGTGATGCTTTAAAAGAACAGAAGTGCTACCATTTTTGATTAATTAAAGCTTACAAAATGCTATTTGAGTTCATCTTTTGCTCTTTAGGTCCCAGGACATGAAGGATTACAAAGATGAATAAAGCTGTACATGTAATGCTCAATTCAGGGGCGGACCTACCGTGGTGCAGCTGGTTCAGCTGCACCAGGGCCCCGACCGCCTAGGGGGCCCCTCAAGCCTGCAGGGGGGCCCCCAGCCGACCCCCGTAACCCAATGTCAGAAGAGAGGAGGGTCATTGAGGAAAGCTTCCTGCTTCCCTTGCCGGATCCCGCCCCTCTTCTCCTCTTCTGCCCCGGCTCCACTGCATTTGGCAGCTCAGCGCAGGTAGGAGAGCCGCAACTACAAACCCCCCCTCCCGCTCCTTACCGGCGACCACTAACACCCAAGCCCCCCCCCCCCACTCCTCACTATGGCTGCACCAGGGCCCTCCGGGTTCACGGTCCGCCACTGGCTCAACTTACCCTGCAGGGGCAGTGCAGGAAAACTGCTGCCGCCTATTGTTAAAGATGCAATCATGGGGACATCCTGTGACCTCAAATAGATTATCGAAAGAATCACATTTTGGGGAATCTGCAATAGTCTACAATAGAATAAATAGAATAGTGATTTGCCTCGTCACCATCTTGATGGATCAATCTGCCAATGTACGTCAGGATACCTTCTCCTTCCTCCTTAACGATTCTCAGGCATTCCAGATGTCATCCTTTCTCCCCACCGCACGTAAATGTATTATAATGAATGTACCTTTTTATTGTCATTGTGGAATACGTTGTCGCTCAAGATATACAGTGGATCCCAATGGAAATCAATAAAGACAAAACCGGCGCCGTTGTCTCATTCCGGAATGCAAATGACAAAATATAGAGGTTTTATGATTATAGTCGATTTTTACGATTATGGGTTAATTTAAGATGGAGACTTCTTGGACAGATGCTGGGAGATGTGACAAAGTTACAGTTGTATTTTTTTAAGCAGATTTTTTTTTTCTTTTTTCCATTAAAGAGACTTGTTAGATAGGGAGCGCTTGAAAGCGGAGTGCTTCAGAAGAGAACAGCTTGATGCATTATCATGTAAAAGGCAAGACACATATGCTACTGATAATATTCAACCAGACAAGATAAGGTCAGCTTTGATAGACGTCTGAGGATAAATGTGGAGATTCGGCTTTACAGTATGTGGCTGCCGGTGTAGATGTAGCCAAGAAAATGTAGAACTTCTGCAACTAGAAGAACTATTAGTAAAACACCATGTGCACATATAACAGAGCTCACCTGGGAATAGTCGTCGACGAAACCCTGGTACTAAGAGAATAATAGATGGACTGTAATATGTAAAACGTCCGTAATAGTCATCTCTGAGTTAACACTCAATTAAAACGCAACATCAAACAGGACAAGACCGATGGCGCTCGAAGGGAGCCCCGTCTTGTAGACAGTAACAGCAGTGGACGTGGAGTTTAAGAGTCAGGTGGTTACAATGTAGCAATTCCAGAGCTCGAGTGCTAATTAGAGCTTTCACATCTGTCCTCACGGGTCATATTAACATCAACAGAACGGGAAATATTTCTCAGATCAATGGTAAAAATGTATTAAAAAACTGGACTTTGATCTCGGGGTCTGACCAGGCCTAGTGAACGGGAGGATCTGCAGTACCGGGCACAGCTGCCTTAGTTAATAACAGTCTACTGTTTTGGAGACAATCCCAGTAAATGTGTTAGCGGCACAGTTGTATGTTAGAGATGAGCAAATAGCTTAGTAGTGAATCAAATTTTTTATGAATTAAAAATGTCAGATTTGTCAGAATACAATGTTTTGGGAGGAATCCAATTAACATGAATCCAGCAAACTGGTGGTCAGGAGATTGATCACTTTCTGCATTTTTTTGGAGTCCTGGGATGGGGTTAAAAAAATGATAAAATACTCATCTGTTCTGGACTTGTCCTCACTTGTGTAAGGGTGCGTTCACACGCAGCGTATTTGCTGTATTTTTTACGCGCGCTCATCACAAACCAGGGGTGGGTGATTGACTTGTTTCTATTACACTTTCCTCTGATTGTTCCATTCCTGGTTTGTGATGAGCTCGCGGGTAAAA